>JAWWEU010000029.1:94180-116414 GCA_035583155.1 Acropternis orthonyx
CAGAGCTCCAGGAGGGTTTGGATGATGCTCTGGGGCACAGGGTGTGGCTCTTGGGGATGGGCCTGTGCAGGGCCAGGAGCTGACCTGGATGATCCTTGTGGGTCCCTTCCAACTCAGCATATTCTGTAATTCTTTGAACTCTGCTTCTAAAACAAATTACTGAAGGTAAAAATTTACTCAAGCATTGAGCTTGGGTTTTGCTGATCAGCCTTGCAGTGAGCAAAAAAATCAGCAGCATGCGCTTTACTTTTTTGAGAACATGCTCTGTTGGCAAGGACAAATCTCCTTTAAACAATGTTGATCTGAAGTGCTGATGTACATAATTGATTAACAGCAAAACTCATAAATATTTACTCAATTATAACTTAATTTTAATCCTATTAGTGTGTACCATTATCTATTCAGCTTCCTTTGAACCAGTATTTCCATCCTCTGAAAATGTTAATACTGCATCAGTATGGCAGTGCAAAATAGGCTAAATTAATTTAAATCCCATTTTATTCAGATACTTTAAAACACTTTGTGCATACTTGAGTAGAGACAGAGTAATTGATGGTTGAATGAATAAAAAGATACTTTGAATAAAAATTGGAGGGATCAATGGAAGTGTAATTGTAACTGATGTAATATTTTTATGGCATTGAGCCAAATCACTTTTCAAGCACTTCAGATAAAATCTTGATATGATGGTATTGTACTGCACACGACAACTGGAAGTCAAGCTAATGTGAACAGAATGGAAAGTTTGACAAATGAGTATGTGATGCTGTTTGGATGCAAAAAGGTGCAAATAACCAAGAAACGATTTTTATAATAGAAGCATTCTTTTGTCTTAAATTGTGATGCATTTGCCTGGACTCAATGCTTCTATTGAAATTTTACCAATTATTTAAACTTGAGATTAAGAAGCTGAAGAACAGCAGATATAACTACAGGTTTGAAGTTTGCACATGTCAAGAATTATCCATAGGAGAGCATGTAAATGTGGAGGCTGCTGTAAATGACTTCGGTGGGTTTGCTTTAAGGCCATGTATTTACCCACTGAGACGAGACCATCTCACCAGACAGTGAAGGCATCACACTTCTGTGTGCTCTTGTGCTTTTCAGAAACTCTGAGTAGCAAATTTACTTAAAACAATAAATCTCAAATGCTGTTGGAAAGTGACAGCTGTTCTTTAATTTTACAGAAATAAGCCAAACTTGTTGCTCAGCTGGTTTAAGTCAGCACAGTATGAGCTTGTTCGCAGATGTTATCATTGCTTATTTACATTTCTTCATCTGCTCATATCTAAGACATAAAAAGATCATCCTTGTTTGGCTTTCCAAATCTTTCTTTTAAAATGTCATCAAATCACACGGCTTGGCATGCAACTGTATGTGTGTATTAAAAGCAAGCAGATTAAAGCCTCTGAGCAGAAACACCGAAAGGGGATCACTTTAATGTATTTGGTTTCATTTTAAGCTTTCTAGCCTATTTTTATTAATTAGATTCATATTGTCCTATGTGACAGTATTTGTTTGTAGCAGAGAACTCAGGCATATGTAATACCAAAAGAGATGCAGTTATGTGGGCTTCAGTGACCCCTGAGTCCTTGAGGAACCAGCACAGCTTTTGCTGAAGCCCTGTCCTCCCTTAGTCCCCTTGCTGCCATTGCGGAGGCTGATACAGAGTAAAGGTACTTCAGTAAATCTCTCTGCACTGTGTCCACACCCTTTTTAGGCATGGACCTTTCATTTCCACTCCTACTGCTCCATGATGTATAGTCAGGGAGCAGACACCCCAGGCTGAGTCTCTGTGAAGAAGGTCTGATATTGAAATAAGGTCATGGGTATTTTTTTTGTCTCCCAGAAATATTACATGGACCAGTTGTCACATGAAAGGGGGGAGAATTGCCCAACCCTTAAAGAGGGGAGATTTTCTTGACCCTCAGTGAATTATTTGTCTGTTAGTGCACCAGTGAAAATGAAACCATTTATGTGCAAACCAGTCCATCAGATATCCTGTAAGGGAACTCTTCACCAAACGGATTCACAGGATTGGGGGTAATTTGATTGTTCTATCCATGAGGCTGAGCCAATAGTGTAAGGCAGATCCTCCCAGAAGGCCTTCCAGCATGTTATTCCACCACTGGCAAACTGTCAGCACCTTATAAAGCATGCACTCTAACAATTTACAGAATAATACTCTTTATTAATACAAGCCATGACAGATTTTTAAGGTTTGTAGGTCATTGGTGATAGTGTCTAACTGCAAAAATGTATTAAAAGCAATCTAATACTACTATAAAATGAGCACACGCACAAACACTAATACGAAACAATCTACCAATATATTACACAGTGAAGCACAAGCTCTGCTCTGGGAGCAGCAGTCAGTGCACATAGAATGAGTTTCTAACCTGATAGGCATCCCTCTGGGGGGAAGACAGTTTCAGACCATCAACTATTCCCACAGTTTCAATGGAATCTTCCTCCAATTTGTCTCTATTTCCAACTTATTTTTGTATGTTTAATTTAGGTTTGGGTGGAGCTTGAGTGACTCTAGTCATAAGTGCTTAATTGGGTAGTTGCTCTTGGCATCTGTCTTCCTGGCTGGACAGATACAGCATGATCTTTGAAATACAAAGTGTCACCATGTTCGTGACCCTGCAGTATGTTTGTAGTGGGAGACCAGAGTGCCTTCCTGCTACTCCCCTCTCAGTTGCATCCCCCATAGCAGGTGTTTATCAGTGTTCAGGGAACCTTTGTGGGCCATCTCGACTGTGTTCCATGTGGGAAGTGGCAGCTGAGTCTCCTCTGTAATTCTTACTCTCCATTAATTTTTAACCGTATGTGTTATTTCACACCAGTAAAAATCATTTTCTCTACAGGATGCTTTCTTCATTCTGTATGATCAGCAAAAGGTGGTAGAGTATTTTGTTATCCCATTTCCTAAGGATTAACTTGCTTGAGAGTGGTATTTTTCATTCAAACTTGTGTGTTTGCACAAACCAAGTCACAGAAAGTGCTGCAGGTTATAACACGGCTCTGACTACTGGGAGAACCATGGTTGAGGGCTGCAATTCCCTGTCAGAGTCAGACAGGGGAACATGAATAGGACTTGGCTGGTTCAGCCACCGAGAGCCCTGTGTGCTCTGCTTGATAACAGCCACTCTCTGTTGAAAGAGGAATTGGCCGAAATACTTGATATAACTCTTTTTGCTCTTTGTCGGGAAGAACTTTGGGGTTTGGCATTTGGGGTTTCATTTTATTCCTTTAACAAAATATATACATAGAAGAAGCTGACTGTAGCAGGTCATCCTCTGAGTGGATTATATACAAGGGAAGAGGAACATTGCAGCCCTAAGTTCTCCCTGCATTCCTGAAAGAAGACACTTGGGCCTGTCCTGTCCATATCTGCCATGACCAGTTCAGGAGTGGAGGCACAGGAGGAACACCCTTCTGAGGAGTGTCGGTACAGCATGGTTCCTGTTGTCTGCAGCCTGCTAACAGCCACCTCTTCTGCTATTGTCTGTTTTTGCTTGGCTAAAATCCCACCCGGAATGCATGGATCTTTAAACTGGAGTCCTTTAGAGGAATGGAGGGTGTAGAGAAAAAAATATATTAAAACCTCCATGAAGTTCAGTAATGGTAGTTCATCTTAATACATTTGTAGTTCAGTGTGATGGAAAATCATTTGCAGAAACTCCACTCATCAAGCTGTTGAACTGGTAATTTCCAAGTGCTTACCAAGGAGGTAACTGTGGAAAGCCCATTTCTGCTGATGGGTGACTAAGGACACAGGGAGACCAGGAAGGGTCAGGGAGAAGCTAAAGTAAGAGTCTTCTTAATTCAGGGGCTTTGTGCCCTAGATACTCCTGACACCCTGTGTGGTGGTGGACAGTGGGTCTGTCCACCCCCTGAGCGCTGACATTAAGCTTGACAACTTTGTGGTGTATCCTTAAAAGAGGGAGGCACAGGGATGGAGAAAGAATGTAAACAAGAATGTGGAAGAGATAGCTGGGGATAGGCTGCAAGTTACAACACTTTAAAGTTACCAATAAAAAGTTTTGTTACTGGGAAAATATAAGGGAAGGCACCTGTCAATAAGTGACAAGTAACCACTTTAACTGTATATAAAAGTGAGTGGTAAACAATAGAGGTTGTTAGTTTGCTTGCTGTAAATAGACTGCTTTGTTGCTTTTTTGACCTCCACAACGACAACCCTGATTTTACCAGGAGGCAAAGTGTGAGGCTGCTGAATCTTCCTGGGGCCTTGGGAAACATGCTTTCTTTTCCTTTGAGATACTCAGGCAAAGCTGACTTATTCAAGGTCTCTGTAGGTACATGAGAGAAAAGGTCTGTTTATGGGCAAGCAGTTGCACGAATCCTTTAATTAAGGAATAATTTTTTTCTGTCTGCATACAACTATAAGTGAGGAAAACAAGCAACTATGAAACACACAGTTGAAACATGCCAACTGGCCTGTTCAGATAATAATTTATATGCTGCTTATCCAAACTCATGCTCTTTTCTATTATCCTTGAAAGGCTGCGGTAAAAGCAGAATGCACTGTTACAGCTGATGGCCTCTAGGCACAAGGACACTGCTGTGGTAGGTGTTCACAGCCCAACTTCATGCTTACAGTACTGTTGTGGATGCCCAGACACAGCCAGGGCATTTCAGCAGAACCAATCCCTGGCTCCTGGGCCTCAGATATAAACCAGAAAACCAGAACTTATTCTTCAAGGTGGACTTCTCTTAGACATAAAACTTACTCTGGAGGGATTCCTTTGACAGTTGTTTTGTGGAAATTATGCTGAGAAAATCAGAGCATTATCCCTCGTCTTCCTTGTCCCCCCCAAAAATCCCTACATAAGAGCTGTGAACAGACAATTCAAGTATGTTATAGTTCCAAAACTAGGCTGATGCTGATGTGGAAAGGAAGGGCCAAATGAACGATGTGTAGCTCTAGGAAAAGACAAGGCTCAGGCTATTCCATCAAGCACAAACACACTGAATTTGCAGTACTGTTTGCAAAGCTGTTTATTGCAAGGTAACATTTCTTGATTGAATGTCAGTCAAAAATTGCTAAATGTAAATCCAATTGACTTTTTTTTTTTAATTTGTTTTAGTATGTGAAGTCAGTACTTTAATCATAAGTTACCAGGTTTTCCCCAGAGAAATAATTTGGGCTATAATACATTCATGAAGAACCACTTTGAAAGTTTGAATGGATGTCCTTGACAAATCATTGCTTATTTTCATTAACATTGATAACTACATTTTGTGTTGATGACACCAATCCAAAGAGAGATATCCCATGTGTTTTATTCAAGCATTTTCTTTCCTAAATATTCAGCTACCATGCAATTCAATGTCATTTAACTTTTAGAGAAAAAGTCATCAGTGTGTTGTGTACATTTATATTGCCATAGCTTTAAAGGCATGTCCTTACGGAAACACAGTCTTCAATATTTTCAGAGTTAGACTAATGTGTATAAATGTGCCAAATTAATGCAGTGAGGGCCATGCATTTTATATCCTGTTCTAAAATACTGTAGCTTTGAAGCACAGGTCTGTAGCCACTGCACTAAACATTTGTGCAAAAAATGTACCTGGCAGCGTAGAGAACTACAGCAGTCACTTGTGACTCAGGACTGTGAGTAAGAAGTTGCTTTCAGGCAAGTGTTCAGTTGTATTAGCCACTGAACCGTTTATTGGTGCTTCCAATGCTGTGTTATAGTCTGGGTGAGGGAGCACTGTATTGCACTGCTGACTTTCTCAGGCTGCTTGTGAGCGTTCTGGATCTTTGCTTGTGCCTGAAACTGTTATAGGAGCCTTAGAGTTTGTATTAGGTGATTAACCTGAATCTCAGCTGCTGAGTACAGAAAATGTGATGTATATACCACTAATCCATGCAGTCTCACTGTGACAGACCATGGTATCTTGGATATAGAAAATGTTTCAAAAACAAATCTCAGAAGATGAGATGGGACAGTGAAAGTGTTTTTAGATTTGCTACAAGAGCTGAAATGCGGAGAGAACAAATGACTATTTGACTATGGCTTTCCAGGAACAGGTGTTAAGGAAACTTCCCTGTCAGACCATCCAGGAGCCACTCTGGAAATCACACTGGCACCAACTGAGTTGGGATAGAGGCTCCTTCGCAGCTACACATACCACACTCACACAGACCAGCTCTTCTGATCAAATTGACCCCAGATTTTGCATAGCAGTCCAGATTCTTCAAATAGTTTAATCTTGGTGCAGTAACTAAATAACAAAATAACAGCTTGAGCTGGTGCCTCCGAGGAGGGACCCTGAACAAAGGTAACCCAGGGATTTTATCCCCCTACAACATGTGAAGGTCTGGGAGTGCTTGGCTCCTGCTGTGTGTGAGTGGCAGGTCCCCTGGCTGCATCACAGGTCCCATGGCCTCTTGTATTGCAAAGAGTCAGCAGTTCCTGACCTCTTACCTTGGGCTCAACCTGCAGCACACACTGAGCAGCACTACCTGCACTGAATGGATTCCTCAGCAGACATCTGCATACTGAGCTTGGACCTCATGTCTGGCTTCTTTTGCTTCAGAGATAACTTTTAACAGATCATGGTTTCACAAGCAAATGATGTAGGGAAACTCTCCTGATTGAAAAAACAGGAGAGATACTATAAGCTTATGAAGAGATACTACAAGTTTTTCAATTGCAAGTTTAAAAGAGGCTGCAAAACAAAGATAAGTTGAATCATTTATTTGACACAAGAAATGAAAATTTCTATGTATGAGAAACCATTTCAAGAAAGAAATCAAATACTGCATTTTGAATTGCAAAGTTTTGTGTCTTTCAAAAAACTGCTTCCATGTGTGTGGTCAGAAAATTGGTGGAACCAACAGTTGATGAATAGTTAGATGTTGCCAAATCTATGATTCCAATGAGAGAGGCTATTATAGAGAATCAGCTTCCTGGAGTATCTGCCACTTGTAGGCAGAAAAACTGTTCTGTGCTTGACCTTGATAAATCTCCAGTTGTTGCAGGTGGAGATGTTTGAGGTTTATAAGGAACTTCCTGGTTTGAAAGTGCAAGACAGTCATCATTCTTCAAGTTCAAAAGATCACAGAGGGGAGATTTTTTTTATGCTGATGTGGCTGAAGTAGTAAAAAAAAATATTCTGGAGGTCCTGGAGTGCAATCCCAGATGAAACAAACACATGAAGCCACAATAGTCTTGAGGTTTAAGGCAGTAAAAGAACAGATCTGTTCAATGCCTAATGAAAGCAGTGGGATTTGGCTCATTGAACAGTGCTGGCTAGCTGTAATGTCAGCTGCCAGCAATGCACTGTTCACAGGACAGCAGCTGTGTCAGCTGCATTCAGTACCTGGTCTGTAAAACCCCAGGGAAACTGAGTGTGCCCCAGTCACATCTTGTTTAGATTCAAGGATTCAAAGATTCAAGGAAGGATTAGAATGTGCTAACAGTAGCGTGACACCTTGTCTCCTGCTCAGCCTGGAGGCACATAAGCTCCAGTGTTAGGTACTGCCAGATATCTGAGTCCCCTGGAGCATCTAGCCCTGTATTTCTGCATTCCCCCAAAAGCTTTTTTCACAAGATGAAGCAGCTTAGGCTAAACGTGATCTGACAGAAGGAATTCAGTGCTGTGTTGAGGTTTTTGACCTTGTAAGTATTGTAATGAAATGGTCTTCATGGTTCATGTCAGCTAGAAACTGCTACAAAAAAATCCATGAATATGTGACACATCCATTACCAGGTGGCAGATTTCTTAGGGGAGGAAGGAAGGGAGAAAAATATGTATCCATGATATAAAATGCAACAGTAATATACTATTGTCGATACACTGCAAACAAATAGTTTTGGGAAGTGTTTGAAACCAGGATTTCAGTTTGGGTGTACGGGAAGGTGTTGGTAGTCTTAGTTTTCACACCTCCCGTTCTTTGGCCAGCACATGAAGAAATGTAAAGAAATTGCATTGTCACAAATAAAATAAGTCATGTCAAGATATTTCAACTGGAAGAATTTAAATATGTAGCTTAATTTCATGCACTAATGCTTTTCCTTTAGAGACTGTCTTGACTTTTCAAAACTTGTAACTGATGGGACTTTTCATTTCATTGAGGTTGTATCATGAAGGTTGTATAAAACCTGTGTAAAGCCATTCTGAAAGTAGGGTTCACAGATTAAACACATTAATTAGTTTTTATTTCTGCACCTATTTTAAGTATAAAAGCTTTTGTAGAATAAATAGGTAGAAAACAATGCAGACAGCCCTTATTTAAATTTTGTATATGTGTGTATTGCAGAAAAAATGGAGTTTTCTTTATTAATGTAGAATGAATACAAGGCTTGCTCTTTCAACATTCATATTTTGTGGTGAAAATGGGCAATAATTTCCTTTAGTTTCTTTTTTACTGGTTATTTCTGTAACTGAAGCATTTAAGTGAAAAGTGCTATTGGGTCTTCAGTCTCTATGGGATTGTGTTCTGTGGGGTTTTTTGGAAGGATTTTTTCTTTTTCCTTTTTAGCAATTCTATTTCTCAGTTCCAAAGACTTTCCAAGAGTAGAGGGCATTAAATGTAAACAAACTGGACATTATGGATTTAAATTAGGCTGAAACCTGGAAGTCCCTTGCTAGGGCTTGGTGAATCTTTGTCATTAAGGAGCTCTGCATCCAAAGCCATTTTTGTATCCCCTGTAACTAATCTCCTTCAACCTGTCCTGCAAGTCGATACAACTATATAAGAAGTCAAGTACAGTGGACAGGATTCCCTTTTGATGAAATAAAAGGTATGCAGTGTTTCCCTGTCATTCCTCTGCATTGGATCCAAAGATTTTAGGAGCATGTTGCAAGTCTGGGATCTTTTCTGTTATTTGTTTTATTGCAGGGTTATTTTTCAGTCACATCACTAAACTCCAGAATTCATGGCCAGGTTTCTGCGATGTCTAGATTAAGTGAAGACAAGTGATATGGAGGGCAGACTGGGTTTTTGTGGGCTGGGCTGGCCCGAGGGTACCCTTGTAACACAACTTTGAGACACCAAGCAAGCCTCAGTTCTTTTGGCTTCTGATGAATACATGCTTCATATATTTCTTAATGAAAAGGGTACAGGAAAATGTTGGTTCATTGGTATTAAGGACATTGACACTCTAATATTCTTCAGTATTGCCTGTTTTCTGATGAGTGACACTCTTTCTGCTCACTGAAGTGGGCACATACAGCTGTCTGTATATTATTGTTTTGTCTTGATTTTTTCCCCTGTTTGGCTCCATTTTTGGATTGCATAAAGTCACTTTGGTACAATAGGAGCTATTTAAAATCTTAGTAATTATTGCATGTGGAGTTTAAATTTACTATAGTTCTTAAAATATTCCTCAAGCACACAGAGTACCACAAATAACTGAGGTTTAGCAAACAAGTGTTAGAATAGTTCTTGCTACTTTAAAACCTTTGGAAAAGAATATAAATTATTGTTGTGTTCCACCCAGTGTGGTCATGGCCCAAGGTCAAAAGCTACTGAAAAAGCGCCTTTTGTATTAGTTAGATGGATTAACTTCTACTGGAAATACAGGAAAAAATAACCTGTGGAGCAAAAGAAACATTACAGAGAAAAAGCATGTGTGAAAAATGGCTGAAATCAGATTTTTTTTCTTTAATTTATTTTTTAAGGTGATCTGTACAACTCCATAACATTAGACACGGTCTTAATGACACCTCTTCTTTTTTTTTTGGTATCTCTTCTGCTGCCTTTCCAGGTGCAAGCAGGATCAAAGAGGGTACAAAGGATGTGCAGAGGCCAAAGACACTAAGCCAGATCAGTAAACAGGTGTGTTTCTGAGATATTCCAAGGGATAAGAATTCCGAGATAACTGTGTCTTTCAAAGGCTTTTTCAAAAATCAGTCACAGTTAAAGACAGCCTAGGAAGAAAAACATAGTGGAATAAAAACTATATGTGAAAACAGAGTGGCTTGAACAACTGATCTTCTGCTCCCATGTTTTGAGCCACTAAAGTGAGGAAAAGGAAATGACTACAAGGCAAAAATGAAATTTTGAAGCCATGCCTGATGGTTTAACTATCCTTTTAAAATCATATTGTATAATTTTATACAGGAATGGTTTAGAGGAGATTCGTGACAGTAACAAATACTACTGGACTACTAACGGGTTGATTGCTTGGAAGTAAAACAGTGCAGGCTGTTGAACAGGAAGAGCAGGCGACTAAGAGTCCCAGTTCAGCAGTTATGTCCCATCCTGTTCCCCACACCTCTTAGAGTTCTCACTCATCTTATCTTCCTTCCTCTAGAGTTCTCAGTAGCCCTTTCTCTCTCCTTGTCCTCTTCCTGGCTCAGGTTGGTCTATCTCTTCTTCTGTCATTAACCTTACAAGGCTGTTGCAGAGGGTGTTGCTTCTAAGTATGTTTTTCTTCTCCAGTCTAGCTTTATGTACATAAATGGGTGCATGCTGCCATGCACATCAAAATGCATGAAAGGACCACAGGCAGGCAGTGTTTAAGGGAAAGAAGTACAGAGGTGTGATGGGTTTGATAAACCCTAAAAAACTTAGATTAAGGCCTTAGTTTAGTTAGGCCCAAAGCCAAATTCAGCAGGCCTCAGTTTTGTGGCCATGGGGGCTTTCCATAGATTTATACGGACAGATATCACCTGACTTAAACAACCAAAGAGGTATTTCATATCATCTGACGTCAAGTCGAGTATAAAACCAGTGAAGTAGGTGCTCCCAGTCTCTTTCTCCACGCGGCAGTGGGATGAGGAGGCATGCTGTTGCAGCTCTGAGAGTGATAGGCCTCACCATTCCCTTGAGCAGCTTTGGTCTCTGTGAAGTAAATGCTTTGTTGTTTGTTGTTACTCTCTCCTTCTTTTCCTTGCTGAGTATTCTTCCTGGGGAACATCTTTTGGGGTGTTTTTCTGTGGGTCTGGGTGGTAGAATCTGTGTGTTGTTGGGGTGGGGGCAACTTGGAGTAAAGTTATGGTTGGTTTTTTTCTTTTATATTTGTACATATATGTGTTGTAAATTTGTGTAAATATATATATATATATATATATAAAAGTTTTTCCAGTTTCATTTTTTTTTCCTTCCCTCCTTTTTGCTGGGACCATGTGGGTTTTGGGGGCGGGGAGGGGAAGCTTGGCATTTTGCCAAGGTCAAACCCACAACAAGAGGGTGAAAAACTGGAGAGATGGAGGAGAAAAGGGAAATGACAAACTGCCAATAGCATTTAAATTTGAGCTTAGAAGAACATGTGTTTTACGCATGGAGATGAGAACGAATAGATGTCTTTTCTACAGCCTGGATTTGAATTGCAGGAAATGGAGTGTTAAGTTGCTTCCATGCTACTGGGAGATAACCTGTATCACTGGTCCCCACAGGCAGTTCTAGTTTGATGCCACTTTCTGTGATGCCAAGGAAATGAGAATGAACCTGGACGCCAGACACCTGGAAACATTAATGCCAGTTTTCTGTTGTTGCAGACCTAATATTTTGTGGGACCTTTTTGGTTTGCTAAACCTCACCAGCAGTCTAAAACATTCCTCTCTGCCACCTCACTGCTCCTCTCTGATATAGTAGTTCTCATATAAAAAGGGGAACTATATGCCCAACCCTTAAAGGTATTTTTGTCTGTTAGTGTCCCAGGAAAAACAAAACCATTTAAGTCTAACCTAGGCCATCTGGTATCCCGCGCAGGAACTCTTCACCGAACAGATTCATAAGATTAGTGCAATTCAATTACAGTTTTTGGGGACTGCCTCTTAACCGTGAAAGGGAAAATCCCTCAGCAGATGTCTCCCATGAGTTATTTCACTGTCAGCAAACTGTTAGCACCTTTATAAAGGACTCACTCTAACAGGTTACGAAATAACACTTTTTATTAATACAAATTGTGACAAGCCAATAAAAAGTTCATGGTCATCACTGATAGAGTGTGGCTACAAAAACACACTCAAAACCATGTAATAATAATATAAAGCAAAGCACAAACACAAACTTTAAAGCAAAGCAACCTACTAGAACACTATGAAGTGGAAGCAAACTCCAGTTCTTTAAAAGCAAGTAATTAGCACACGTAACTTTAAATTTCTCACCCAACCAGCACCCCAGGGGGGAAGAAAGGCAGGCTCAACTTGTCAGCAATTTCGATGGAAATCTTCCTTCGATCTTTTCTCATCTTAATCTCCTTTTTATACCTTTTTTCTTGGAGTTTCTGTGACTTTACTCATAATTGCTAGATCAGGGTCTGTTCTTTCTTGATGGATTAAATGACACAGGTCAAAAGGGGTTATCATGTTCCCTTCCTGAAGAATGTTTGCAAAGAAAGGCTGCAGTATCTTCACATTGCTCCGTCCTCCAGTTAATTCATTATGACAGGTGTTTGTTGGCTTAGGGACCTTTGTGAGGGAATGTGACTTTCATGGTATCTGGGAAATGGTAGCTGGAGTCTTTTTCTTATCATCAGGAAGTGGCAGCTGGTCTTTTCTCTGTAACACTTATTCTATTTTAACTTCTTACTGTATCTATTACTCCACAGTAGTGTTCAACAGTTTGGGAATTTGCATTTTTGAGTAGAACAGTTGTCCATCCGGTCCAGATCTTCTCCACACACAGCATTGAGTTGACCCTTTAAATGCTTGTGACTTCTCAGATTGTCAGAGGATGTCAAAGAGGTAATAGTCTCCTGATTCCCTTCCAGATCTGCTGCTGTGGTTCCTAGATATGTTTTGGCTCTTTAATAAAGAATTGTCAATGAATAAAAGTAGCTCTGAGGGTTTTTTCCCTATCAATTTTCAGTAGAGAAGTTCAAGTCTGATAAGATACATACCCCACCTCTTCCATGCTCTACATTATGATCAAAATTTAGTGTGGGAGATGTAGACAATTTCACATTAGTCATCAGCAATGTACGTTGCTCTAAGGCCAGTGGACAATCAGCTTCTAATTGCAACTTGTTTTGTTGTTCAGAGCAGTTATTTCTGCTTTTTCCAATAAAGCAAGTCTGCTGAAAGCAAATTGTGTCCTCATTAGAACTAATTAAAGTCACATTTTCAAAGAACTTCATGTAAGCCTTTGCACAGAGCAATAAACTGAAATATTGTTCAGCTGCAGATTTAATATCAAACTTTTTGCAGAGAGGCAGATGCCATATAGAAAGAGTTCTGCAGACCCTAGCACTTTGTGTTCCGCACTCTTCCAAATGGCCATTGGTACTTTCATTCTTTATTCAGACTAGCAAAACTCACGAAGTCTGGCAGGCTGGATCCTGCTGCCTTGAAAATCAGGGGAAGTAGGAGCTGAAAACGATAATATTTCTTAATGTTGATTCTCATAAACAACTTCCTAAAAAATTGTTTTTACAGGATTGCTTTGGCCTTTGGTGGTAAGACCTACGGTAACATTTATCTATCTCTACAGCTTGCTGAAACATTATCTTGTTGAAAGCCATCAAAATTTCTTTTAGTTTACAGAGAGCAGAGACAGCAAGGGATCAATTAGCTTTGCTCTGTTCTTTCAGGTCACACAAAATTTTTGGCTTTTTATCACTATAACTTTCTTTAAGGTTTTGTTAAAGCCCACAAGACAAAAATAGACTGTGACCCAAATATGATACTGGCAACTCCCATCTTCTAACAGCCAGGGCACAGTAGATGGAGGAGGCCTGTGTGAATGAGACTGGAAGGGACACAGCTGTCAGATGATGGTGCATGTTTGCGGTTCAGGCAGTTTGGCAGTGACAAATCTTCCTGAGGGACTCTTTGTACTTGCCGCAGCTTCCCCAGCCCCAGGTCATTGGTTGTGCTTTGTCTAATCTCCTCATCATTCCTTGGGCCACAACCAAGGACACAGATCCTTCAGTCAGCTCTGTTGGCTGCTGCTCTGTGAGCAGTGGGACATGTTACCCTGTGCACAAAGCTGTTCTCTCCTATTTGTAAAATAAAATACCATTTTGTCTTCATTTAGAATTGTTTTTCTTGATCCAAAGGCTTATCTAATTTCAGATCAAATTAGGTCTACCCACCTCTATCAGAGAGTGTATTAATTGCATAGGACTGAGAGGGCTCTTTTTCACTTGTTAACATTTAAACTAATATATTTGTTTATCAGTTATTGTTAAGCATCAGCTGTGAACCCAGCACTCGAAAGTCACTGTGCAATTCCAGGAGAATCTGAACTTGTCCTGCTGGTTGTTTTGAATCTGATGTTCAAAATTAAATAATATGTCTGAATAAAACAGAAATAACAGCAATGAGAAGTTCTATTTGTCACCAAGTAATAAATTTATTTGCAAGCAGGTCCTTGGAAAACCGTAGCAGCGCAAGAATAAGGTATCACCCACTGCTTTGCTCTTTCTGTTGTTTCTTGCGGTTGCTGGCATACAAGACCCCTTTCCAATGCATGTAAACATCTTGGCAATGTGGGTAGAAGGAATACCAGGTGAGCAGTCCTGCTTGTTAAACATTGAAAACTAGCTATGTTCAGTTTTCTCTGTGCTTCCCAGGGACTGTGGGAGTTGGGATTAAGTGTGGATTTCAGAGTGCTGTCAGGCGTGGGATGTCCATGTGCATCCAGTAAGGACTGTCTGCTAAGGAAAAGTTAAGCAAGTTGGGCATGGTTTACTTGTAGTGCTGATATAAACCGTAGAAAGATGAGTCAAGGATATCACCCATATCTTAAAAATGTATGCAAAATTTTGTCAGCCTTTGGGAAGAGACAATGCCTGAAGACACTTGTGCATGGATTCCCTGCCATGGATGGGCACAATGCCCTGTGGCTTTGTCCATGTGGGCAGCCAGATCATCACTCAGAACCTGCAGCTTTACTGAGAGCAAAACAGGAACAGATTGTGGTCTTGTGGCTTCTATTGCCTTTTAATTCCTGAAGAAAGTGCATACTCAGTTTTGAAGTTTATGATTTGCAGCTCAAGAGAAAGCATGATTTGTAAGGACTGATGGCTCTCAAAGGAAAAAGCACAAGGGAAGTGGCAATTTAAGGCAGAGGGGGAGGGGGAAAGAAAGAAAAAGAAAAAGAAAAAGTCAAGCTTTTCCTTCTGAATCTGGTATGCTTTCTAACTGAAGTGTTTCTCCCAAGCATTGATGAAGGGTGCTTAGCCCAAATGTCCAACCTCTCTGTATCTTATTTACTGTTTCTCACAAACGCATGAATCACCCTGAATGAGAGAAAAGGATATTGCATCAAGCTTTTGGATTACCAGAATTACTGAGCTCTTATGGAGAAACAGGATTTAAGCAAATAAAATTATTCCTGTGATTGTTCCTCACTGTACTAATTCTGGGATGTGCTTCTGGCTTTGGTCCCAACTCTACTGTGATTTGGAGATGCCATGATTAGGGCTGTGGCAAGGTTTTTTCAGTTTCACAGCTGTACCCAGGGTTGTCAACTTGGGAGTAATTTTTAGACTGCAGTAAACATGTAATTTTTGTATCTTATCTGCCAAATACAATGTTAGAAAAAAAATATTCTTTTAAAAGGAAGACTCTCTTTGTATTTGCATAAAGGGTTTTACCGTAGGCTTGATGAACTAATGACAGAAATCAAGTGAACCATTTGGAAAGGGAGATCACCAGATATTTTAGGGGTTTGACAGCATACATTTAGGGGATGGGAGGATCTGCAATTGCGACATGAATGCAAGAGTCCTTAAACCAGCAAACCTGGAATCTGTATGTTCCTAAAGTAAATATTACAACTTTTATAATAGGGAGAAGTAAATGATGTTTATTTTCAGAAAATGGGGAGCAAAAGTAATAGACAACTCCCTATTGGGTGTATTCTGTCTGCTAAATATTTAAAGATAGATTCCCCTTGCAGGCAGATGCTGTACAGAGCAATTGTTTGCTCTGCTGTGTGATTTATTCACACTCTGTATAGAAATTTGCTTCAGACTGGACTTTTATTTTTTCCCCTTGTTTAAACACCCTGTCAGGAATACATGAATAAAAGTGCTGTAAATGGAAAACTCATGAAGCAGCTGGTGTCTGGATTGTGGCCCTTCTTGAAGTGTGGTGTTTAAATGCTGCCAAACTTGGGTAGAAAAGCAAGCCATTGGAGAAACAGCAGCAGTGGAAGAAGTGACCCATGCAGTGGCGCACAGCCTGCACAGTGAGGCTGCCAAGGGGGTTTGCTTGGCTGTAGCACAGTGCCATAGGTTTGGGTTGCCATCTACGACTTTTACCAGGAAGAGTTTCAACCTTACTTCTTAGAGTCACCATTACCTCTCTCCAGTTTGTGTCCTGGGTGTCTGCACCTGGGAGCTCAGCGACTGCTCAAGGTGTTGGGCCTCCTTCCCACAGCTGGAGTCTGCAAGCACTACTGTGCTGCTTCTGCAGCACCAGTATTAAACCAATAGGGTTTGGTCTTCTGTTGTGAAGACAGATGATTTAACTACTGATTTAATCAGTCACATTACGTACTCGTTCACCTTGTGCTTTACAACATCTCCATATTTATGTAAAGCAGAGGACCTTTGAGCGGCAACTAAAATAATTCTAAAACTTCGTATTTACTTTTGGTGACTCCGTACAGCTGGAATTTAAACCTCCTAAGCTTGGTACAGTTGGATTCCCCCATAGGCTCTATCAGAGTGTGAAACCAAGCAAGTCGTTCCTTGAGGGGCAGACATCTGACTTTATAATTTTTGCCTCTCATGTTTAGGCTGAGTGGTATCTAACTGGAAAGTTAAGTTTTTCGTGTGACTGGAATGTTCCTACCTTTCTGCTTTGTGGATTTTCTGATTAATGAGAAGGACCAAGCCTTGCCCTATGCGGACAGTATTAATGCGGCACCTCACCTTTACCTACTTTTCTGGTTTTTTGATTTTGTAAGGAGATTTTGTTTGGGGGATCATTTCTGCTCTATCAAATTCCATTGAAAATGGCCAGGTGACGCAAGAGATCTGGGATGAGTTTCTGCAATTGTATAAAGCTTTTACCTTAGGAAGTTGTGCCAAAACACTCTAAAGCTGTGCTTTTCATTCCAAAATACTCTAAGTAGTGTTTACTACAGGCTTAAGTTAGATTATCACATTCAAGCATTATCAGCCATGTTACTTACATAGTGATGGATTTCCTGTGTGCAGGGAAAGCTGAAACACGATGATCCAAGAAGGATGGCTGTGCAGGAATTGCGGCTGCATGCTCAGCTTCCTGAGCCTCCATCTTCTTGGGGAGATTCCTTGGGAGCTGGAGCCACCACAGCCAGGGCTCTCTTGACTGGCTTAGTCTCCCTCTAGCACTCTTGTTGAGGTAGTTTGGTTAACCCATGTCAAAAGAGTGAAGGTCCCAGCAAGCCTTAAAAAGGCCATGTGTCTCCTGTAGCAGTGTTGCCTGAACTTTTGAATACAGTGTCCACTTTGGAAGTTGGCAGAAACTGCCTTTACTGTTGATTTGGTGGTGGGAATTCTCCCAGTTCATTCTGAACTTCTGCCTTGAATTGCAATCATCTGCATTCTTGGCCATGTCACCCTCTTGAAAGGAAAAGTCTTTAACAGCAGGATATATATATTGGTTCTTACAGAAATTAGAGCAGAGATCTAAACTGTAGGGATTGCAGGTTTTCAAGCCTATTGTCACTGTTCCTTGAGAATTGCACCCTGTTCTATCAAGGAAAGAATTTCCATGTATTTGAGATAAGTGTGGTTTGACCAAATCCAAAGGGTTCACTTGTTTCTTATGGAAAGTATTTCCTAGATACTCCCTGACTGCTGTTCTCCCACTGCATTTGCATTACAGGAGATTTTAGGCCTGAGGTTGCTTTTCAGACAGCCTCTCTGGAGACGGCAGGAGATCTCTAGAGACAGGGACACAGTGAAGTGTTCAAGCATTAAAACAATAGTGTAGGAATAATTTTCATATTCTTAAAATAACTACACCTCAATACTGAATAGATATTTTTGAGTAGGTAATGATTTTTTTTTTTTTTTTAAGTTTGCTTTTTTGATATGTTTACTTTTTCAAATATTAACTTTGGGGTGGTGTCTTTTGACACATCTGCTAAAGACATACCTTAACACAGTTGCGAGCCATGGTCAAGTGTAGTTTGTAAGAGGAGTTTTCTGTTATAATGAATGGATTTTATATTTAATATATCCTTGGGAAAGTTCTCCCACTTTTGTGTAATTCTACAGCTTATAATAATTTATCAGTGCAGAAAGAAAGTGGTAATCTTTAATCTTCTAAAATAGTGCATTGTTTCAGCCACACTAGGGAGTTTCAGTATTTGTGTGGGGACAGAATTTGGTTCTAGCTGGATACTCTGCTCCCAGCAAAGGGAAGTACCTGAGGCTCTGGCTGTGCTCTTGGACCTAACAGTGGCTATATTTTGTCAGATGCCATTATTTTTATTTACTTATTTTGACTAACCCGCATGGTGATTAATCTATGGAAATGACTAGTAAATTAAACAAACAAAACTCTCACACTCTTTCTATGTTCTATTTGGCTTGACTCTGCTGTTACTTGCATTTTATGTCCATACCCCTGCCCTGGGCTTGGAGAGAATAAGAACTGTAGTGAGTCAAGAATATGGTTGAGAAGGCATTTCCCATATCCCAGGTTCTCACTGGTTGAGCTACACACAGCTAAAACAGCGCTTCAAAAGGTTGTTTTATCAGCAGCTGACTTTACAAGAAGCTGTACTTTCTACTTGGACTAAGACTGGATAGGGAAAAAATCGTATTTTCAGAGGCTGAAAGAGTTTAATGCTTTATGCTCAGAAAGTCAATGAAACTCCTGCTTGGTAACCCCGGGTTATGATCAGCACACTGTGACGTCTTTGCATGGTAAACAGTGCAATTCTCTTTTCACATACTTAAGGAAGGCCTTGGTAGGTAAGTACAACACTGCCCTCCTTTAGGATGATGCTAGACTGTCAAAGACCAGGCTGGCTTTGCTGGCCTGGGCTGTTGGACAGATGGCAGCAGGGACTATGCAGTGCAGCCATGCAATTAATTGCATGAAACACTGATGGCACAGGCCTTGCTTTACATATTTCAGAGCTGTGTGTGACTTGAGAATCGCAGGTGACACCTTCCCAATTCTTAAGCTGGTCTGGTCAAGTAAGGGAAGTTCACCTTGAGGATGGATAAATCACTGAATGCTGGGCAGCCCCCTGTGTGGGATGAGCCTGACTCCTCTGTGGGGGCTGCTGCAGGGCTGTCAGTGTGGAATGAGTTGTGCTATCTTTTTGTTCAGCACTCACAACAGCAATCTCTTTGGGGTGTGTGGGCTCTCCTCACAAGGTTTTAGATGCTGAGGCATGCAAAAACATGTTCTGCAGCAATTGATATGTAAACGTGGGAGTGTGCAAAAGATGCTGATTAGTAGAAATGTCCATCTGCTGTGGCCTAGTAATGCAGCAACTAATGGATCTGCTCTGATTTGGTTACACAGTGGCCAGCCTGGACTACCCCTGCTCAGAGGATGGTCAGTGCCAAGTCAGCTCTGCACATGGCTTCACTGATACTTGTGCTCCATTTTTAAAGTAACATCTCCTTTGTCAGTGTTCACATCATGGAAGCTGATCTCATGTCCCAGAGGATTACAGAGGAAAAATGAAGTTACCTCCCTATCCCTGTTCTTTCAGTTGTACATAGATCAGAGTGTGTAGATCCAAAAGACAGTTTGTGGCACCAGTTTTGAAGAGCTGCTTCTTCATGTGCTCTGGGAGTAGAGCACAGCAGTGGAAAGGTTTGTACCTTTCTGCTGCATGAAGGGACCATGGAGAGATATGTGTGATCCATAGCAGCACCTGGACCTAGAGCAGCCCTGTGCCATTTGTGCTGGCATGATGTTTTAAATTTTGTCTATGTCCCTATGTACTGGGGACCTTCTCCTGGCCTCATCAACCCAGGCTTTTCAGTGACGAATGCATGGTGATGTAAGCAAGAAAAACATTTTCCTCAAGATGCTCCTGCCTCTTAAACAGGATCATTTAAACACTTCTCTTTGTAGTTGCAGTAGCTTTTGGCACAGTACTGTATTTAATGCCTTTTTTAATGTTTTATTGGATGGCAGCATTAGTGCATGGCGAGGCACTTAGATTGTTGCGAGGAATAGAGACATAAAAATAAGAAAGTGCTAGCATTATGACAGCAGCAGTTGCTTCCAGCTATTATTAGTTAGCAAACTTGGTCTCAGAAAGAAATTGTCCCTGTCTCTGGGCTAGGGCAGTAGATTGTGTTTTCATTATGTATGTACTATATATACTGTAGTAAAACCTGACGGTAGACTGTTTTATGGCCATGTGGCATGCTACTGCAAAATTTTAAGGAAGAAGATGAAGTCTTGTCAGCTTTATTTGAACTTGCTCAAGAAAGATTGAACGTGTCTTCCCTTACACACAGACTGTGATCCCTATCAGTGTCTGAAAGGACCAGAGCTCCCTTTTTGCCCCATCATCTGGGACAGAAATGCCCCAGACTCAACCACACCTGCAAGGAAGCAGCCAGGCCCCTTGCTCGCCCAGCAGTTGATGGCAAGATATGGCTGGTTTCTAAGCTGCCAGAGCATGTTGCCAGCTCATGTCCAACCTCTCATTCACCAGCAGCCCCAAGTCCTCCTCAGCATGGCTGCTCTCTACCTATTCATTCCCCAGTCTGGATTGATACTGGGGTTTGTCCTGAATAAGTGAAAATAAATTAAGTGGAAAGCTAGTTTAAAAAATTTAAAAAAAAAAATTAAATCTTTCTATCCTACTGTGTGAGGTCTTTCTTGTTCTCTCTTTTTATGTAGCAATTTGCTAGTGGACATCTTCTAAGACTTCATTGTCCCTGTCCTGGTTTTACTTTGATGTTGTGACTCTGGCAGCAGCTGTTGAGGCTTGAACCCAAATAGCTTTTTATTTGAAAATCTGTTAAGAGAGTGTTCTCAAGTCACGGGTAGTTTGCAAGTCAATCACCATGGTCTCTTTTCTTTCTGATGAGGGCCAGGAATGTGATGAGATGGTATCAGTAATAGGTGAAAGAATGAGGAGTGTTGGTGATAGGATTTCTTTTTAGCTTAAAGGTAAGTGTTTCCTTAGGGTGGTCCCGTGGTGTTAAGGAGAGCACTCTGGACTCTGAATCCCAAGGGCCTGAGTTCGAGTCTCAGTGGAACCGTCCCCTGGGCAGTTAAATGCTTCCCTGCCATCTGATCCCGTCAGATCTCGGATGCTCAGCAGGGTCAGCCCCGGTTAGTATCGGGTGCTGTAGACAGTCCAGATTTCACTGTCACTGTCCAAGCTCGCTTGGCCGTGGCAAATGGACCTTAGGATTTAAACGGTGGGACCAGTTCTCCGCACGCTGTACCTCACCTAAAAAATCCACTGTGCAGGCTGGAAGGGCACACCCATGGGGGGAGAGCCCTTCTCAAGATCTTCATTCACTAAGTCTAGCCATACATACATATACATACAAGTGTTTCCTTAAGCTTCCTGCTACTATGCAGAGCTGTGTAAGTTGGCACAGGCAGTCACCCAGGACAACCACAAACCTGCAGCTAAAACACAAAGGGTAGAATTATTTTCATTCCCTTGCTAAGCGGGGTACCCCCAAAGTAACCCCCAGGCAGAGTCACACTGGCAGAGATGCAAGCACCATTGAACCCAAAGACTGTAGTGGTATAAAACTGGGCCAGCTTCATTGAATTGCTGCCTAAAATCAAGGAAAAAAAAAAATCTTTTGAGACAGTATTAGTATAGGTAAATTAGAGAGCAGTTCTTTGATGAAAGCTTTCGGGTGCATGAAGTATATAGGCACGTACCTAATATATGGCTTTTACAAATTTGTAACACTATTTAATTATCATTTCTAATGGGTACATCCCACCTGAAAACCTTTTGTCACAGTACCACCTTCAGAACTGCCCATTGGAGCCACTCCAAGAGTTCTGGGTCTTCTGTCTGGTTTTGACTACAGTATGTCGTGTTATTCCAGTCCATGTTCACATGTCCCAAACACAATGTCCTTGCTGCTATCTTGTCCATTAAAAAGACAGTTAAACAAAAGTCAGGAATGTGGCACAAACCATAAGAAACTGTTAGAAACTGTTAGCTGCCACCTCGAGTGTGAGAAACTATACAGCTATATAAAAATCTATAAATATATTATATAAAATAGTAAAATGTACAAATATATAAAAATCCTAAGCCATCAGGACCCAGTGATCCTATTGGAGGCTTAGCTCTCACTATTTGCTGTGGAAGGCAGAGTTATTCAAGCACTGAAGCACTGATTTT
>JAWWEU010000029.1:120485-141779 GCA_035583155.1 Acropternis orthonyx
CCTTGTGGCCCATTCCCACTCTAAGGGGTGACCACAGGGCTCTGTCCACTCCCCAGCCAGAAGAAGGACTGACCTCTAACTTCCAACTCTTCTTTTTATATCTAAGCTGATGTAGAAATAGGGTGGAATATTTCACTTCCTAGTTCATGTAAATCATGCAACTTGGTCTCCAAGGAAGGCTTACAGCTAAGCCATTACAGGCTCCAGCTTGTCTCTAGTAGTAAGAAATTTTGTACCTTCAAATGAGAAGGTGCCAAGGAAATGAGGGAAAAGACAGTCTGTGTGGTGTGACAGACAAACCTTTTTTCAGGGAACAGTTCCTGGCAGGTTACACAATCTTCCCATCTCCCTTATGCCACGAGCCCTGAGCTATATTCAAGGGAGAGGTGTCACACAGCCTCTTTCTGCAGTGAAACAGCAGAGTGCAACAGCTCCTGCTCAGGTAGATGTGAACTGCAAAGCTGCTAGGGACTTTGGGGGGAGATGTGTTTATCTGAAGCTTTTGAAACTCTAATCCAACAATAATTGCTTTTCCATGTCGCATTCAGGGACAGACAGAACTCAGCAAACAAGAGGCACTTCAAAAAATCCCATTTGTGCACATATCCCACTGTTGTAGTTCAACTTCAGATATGTTATCGAGGGCATTTCATATTACTCCACTCACCCTACAACCTAAGGTGTGTCTAGCCTCAGCCCTTATTCTCCAACTCAGTGGAGGTTGTACTTTCCAGAATGCACAGTACTGGTATCACCCGAGAGACCAGTGGGGATGGAATTCAGGAAGAAGACTTAAAGCTGTGCAAGTTGCAGGGTCTGTCTGTCAGAGGGACCCATCTCTCTTGTTGCAATGCAGTGAACATGGAAGTTGTGGAAAATGCTGTGAAAACACTTTTATGTGCAGTCTGCCAAAGCCACAACCCTTACCAGGCTGTCCTAACAGTGTTGTGATTTCACCTGCCAGTTCAAATAATAAGCAGCTCTCTGTAAACTTTTGCAAGTATTTATGGAAAGCTGCTGATACAAGATAACTGGACCGGGGAGGTGGTGGTGGAGATAATTTCTTGTGATTATGCAGGAATATCTTTTCCACAGTGTCAAATTCAGTCAGCAAGCAGTATTTCAATCCTCACTGTACCATGCCCTAGGTAAATAGGTTGACTGTACATTTTTGCTACAGCAGCATTTGCAGAATTTCGTACTCAGTAAATAACCAGGTAATACCAAGCTTTCTTATCCAAAAAGTTCTGCAAAAACAAGCACAATAGAGTTGGTCTGTACCTTTTATCCAGTAGGCCTATTTACAAAGGGGGTTCTGGCTTGTACTGTTATTTCATAGGTGTGAAAGGTGAGACACAAAGCTGTCACATGAAAAGAGCGGGGAGGGGGGTTGCCCAGCTCTTGGAGAGGGGAGATCTCAATCCTCAGTGATTTTTTTTGTCTATCAGTGCCCCAGGAAAATCAAAACTCTTATGTTTGACCAGTCTGTTAGCATCCTATAAGGGGGACCCTTCGCTGAACAGATTCAGAAGACAGGACAGTGATTCAACTGCCATTTTCAAGAAGGCTGAGCCAAGAGCATGGAGACCCCTCAGCAGGCCTTCCCAATGTCTTATCCACCACTGGCAACTGCCTGCATCTGGAATGGAAAGGGCTCACTCTAACAGTTTATGGAATAACACTCTTTATTAATACAAATTGTGACAGGTTAATAAGGTTCAGGGTCATCAGTGATAGTGTCTGACTGCAAAAATATATTTAGAGCAATCTACTGTACTACAGAGCAAGCACAAACACAAGCTCTAATCCTATTAACAGCATTTAGCATGCACAGAATGTTTCTTATCCAATAGGTGTCCCTGTGGTGTGGAAGACAGGTTCAGCCTGTTGACTGATCCCAGCAGTTTTGGTGGAGTCTTCCTCCAATTTTCGCCTATTCCCAACTTACTTTTATACTACCTCTTTATGTTTAAGTAGAACTTGAGTGACCTTAGTCATAAGTGTTTAATAGCATAGTAGTCCTCCTTGGCATCACTCTCCCTTGGTGGACAGATACAGTATAGTCTTTGAACTACAAAGTATCACCATGTTCCCCTCCTGCAGGAATATCTGTCCAAGGAGCCTGAGATGTCGCAGCACTGCTGCCCTCTCCATTCCATCCCCCGTAGCAGGTGCTTATTATTGTTTAGGGAACCTTTGTGGGGCATGTCAACTGTGTTCCATCCAGGGAGCAGAAGCTGCATTTTACCCTGCAATTTTTAGTCTCCTCTAATTTTTATTCCTATCCATCATTCCACTGGAGCAAAGAAAACAAGACCTTGGTCAGAAAGTGTATCTTCAGCAAAGCTGGGTGTAAATCTCGAAAGAAAGGTCCCAGATCTGGCAGCCAGGCTTAAGAGTATTTATTACCCTTTGTTCAGCTTTTCCTGGGTTTGGGCAGGCAAGAGAATAGCATGCTGTACTGTGGTGTATTTGTTATAATGAATTTTGTACTATAGTAATGTTTCATTACATTCAAAGACTGATTTTTAAGATTTTGATCTTGCAATAGAATATATCACTCAGAAAATTCTGCCTGCTTTTCCTCTTATCTAATCTGCCTGCAGCAGTGGGTCAAATGAACATGGGTGATTCTTTATCTACATAGGTTTTGTTTATTATCTTTTCCCATTAATTGCTTTTTTCCCCCTTCTGTCTTCAATAATGAAATTTGAATGAAAAGTAATAGAATTAAAAAGCACTCCCATAGTCAAATACAGCAATCATTTAAAGGTGTTATTAGTTTATGCCTTACGCATAAGCAAAAGATTTGTATCGGTGCCTGTGGTGTGCCACATCTTTGAATTAATTTTCAGACTCAACAGCATGAAGGTCAGATTAGCCTTCTTAGAGGAAAGCCAGAGAGGCATCATTCCACCAGCCTTCTTTTACAGGTTATGACTGAAATGCTGGATATATAAGTTCATCATTTCATCAGTGATGCTGTCTTATAGGTCTTTAAAACAATTGAGTCTTTTACAGTGTAGCCTGTAAGTTTTGGAAGCTTACTTGAGTGCTAAAAGACTAGTGCAAACTATGAAGTAGCAGCTGTTTTAAGTGGCATACTCCTGTATCAGTTATCTGCACAGAATTGCTCTTTCCTTCTTGGTGCTACAACTGCCTGTCTGAAGTGCTCTTGCTTGGGTATGAGTGATATCCTTCAGAGTCTTTCAGAGAAGGTGTTATTCACCTGGTAGCTGTAAAAAAGTTCCAGAAGTCCCCGCTGAAGTTCAAGAGATTTCCCTCAGCTGCTTCTAATTCTTGTAGCTGCAGCTTTTGGGCATCTCAGTCTTTAACAACCTCATCTGTGCATGGATGTTGTGACAAAAAGAAATTCTGTTATTTCTGCGTTACATGTGTAAAATTAAAATTAAATATTACAGGAACACACGGTTTCCTGAGGGGGGCAGCTTGGTCTTCCTGAGTTGTGGGGCCTTTGTCCCCTAGGAAATTCTCTGTTCCTGTGGCCATAATTCTTCTGTTCAGACTCCAAAGCAGTTCTCTTTCAGATCTTTGCCTGTTTTCTGTCTTAGGTTAACTATGTTTATGCCACACTGAGCTAATTTTATTACAGCCTGTAATTTGTTACAGGACATTAGACCCTAGATCTGCTGATAAGCTTTCTCAGGATTCATATACCCGTAGTTCTCCTTCTTTTTTCAAAATGAAATAAACTGAAATCAACAAAGAGTACTTCAATTTTGACTGAAGACCATCAGCACTAGGAACAAGTGGGTCTAATGCATAATGACTACAGCAATTCAAATGTCATTTACTGATTGTTCTGTATAGATAAACCTGAGGCTGGGACTTACAGAAACCCTTGTCTATTTTTGCAAAAACATTGTAGTTGTGTAATTTTCTTCTAGTAAGTGTTCAGTCCCTAAAATGTTTTTTCTTGGTAACAAGTGCTCCCATTCTGGGTTAGCCCAGATGCCCTTTAGACTTGGTAGCCGTTTTGGGTGGTGTGGTTATCCGGTGCCATGGAAAGAGCATGGCAAGCATATTCAGGTGCTTCCCTAAGTGAACTCCTAATCTAGAGATCAGTAATCTAGAAGTTTAATGAATTCTAAAAGTAAGACTTTTAATAAGACTTCATGCATTGCTGGTATGTCCAAGAAGATTGTTTGGTCACTTTTTGACACAGTTTAAATTGCAACAGCTGTGGGAAGAATTTTCCCATCTTAATTATGTATTACTCAGGGAAATACCTTTCCTGTGCTCAATGTACTGTATCAGTAGGTTTGTTTCATGGGTTATTCTAGCTGCAAATATTTCTTTGGGTAACTTTTGTAGTCTGAGGCTTTCCTGTGAGAGATTCAGCACTGTGGCCTGGAGTTGTAACTAAAAATGATATGCAGAAAGGGACATGACTCTCTTGGATTGAGCTGTATGTAAAACAGTCATTGCAGACTTTTTCAGCAGTTTGAAAGCAGAGGAGTGATGGATATTTCTGTGTGGAGAGGATTAGAAGGATTAATAGATGAGCAAGTGTGATTTTTGTGAAAGGATCTCTAGACTGAATGTGTTTGCTCCATCTCCTTCACACTCAGATTTGGTGCCATCGCCTTTTGCCCTGACCCATGTAAAGGTGTGTGGCTTCCCATGCCTTTGAGTGCAAGAGCTGCAAGAGAAACAGACTATCAGGTAACGTGATTTTTTGTTGCAGGGGAGTTCCAGACTGGGACTGTGACTGCCCTTTTCAGCTGAATTTCTCCTTGTTTACCCCATGAGCACACACATACGCTGCTGCAGGGGACTGTCAGCTAATCCCTGTTGCCTGTCCTTAGCCTGGGAGTCAGGAATTTCTTGGGGAGGTTCATAAGGCCAGAAACAGTGCTTTCTGCTGTCTGCATGCTGTATGCCACCCTGATGGAGAGAAGAGGGTGCCTGAGGAGTTAGGAGAGATCCTTCAGCACAAGCTGAGGTACCCTGGAAAAGGAAATGCTTCAGCAGCCCTGACCTGTGCTCTGCAGGGCAATCACTAAGCTGTAGACTCAGATTTTAGGCTGTTGATTGCAACAGAGCAACTATATTCAGCCTTCTAGGAAGTAAATATTTATGTCAGATCACTTTGGAATTTGAACAGTGAGCAGACTGTAGCATGAGGAAAGGGTAATAAAAGACTGAACAGATTTTAGAAATCATTTGTATACAGCATAAATTAGAAATTAATATAAACAAGAACAAAAACCTGAATGTATTTCAGGATTTCAGTACAGACACACTTTAAGCTACGCAGGTCAATGCACTTTGAACGAAAGTGTCAGAGCCATGGGGACCCCAGAGTTCCCTGCTGCCCTCTCACCCCACGCAGTAGCTTCAGGGCAGTAGCTGAGATGGGCCAAGGGGGTCTCTCCAGGGAAAGCAGTGGTATGCCAGCATGGGTCAGGAGGAAGCAGCAGTGTGCCACTCTGGGTCAGGAGGGTATAGTGTCCAGAGGCTTCCCTGGGGCTGGTGGCTGTGCTGGTTGCAGTGCCATCCAGTCAGGCACTATGTGGTTTCCTACAGCAGAGAGTAGTGTTACCTGTGTCTGCTCTGCTGGAAACAGTCTGCTTCAAAATGATGGTTCTATTCAGCTTGCGTGTTTCAAGCTGATACGGAGTTGTTAAATATTCATAGCAGATGTATATATTCATCTTTCTTCTCTACTGAAAGTATTTTTCTGTGTGAAGGAAATATACAACCCTTAGCTTTTTAACTCTGTACTACACTGATGATATTTAGCTTGTAAAGCTTCCCAGGCTGCTATTTCCTGAGAGCGCTCCTGTATAACCTGTAATAGCTTCCACTGCTAGCATTTTGTCTTACTACTTCAGTCCTGGTAGACTTTTGTTTTTTCTAATGGCCCAGCATTTACAGAAATGAATTTCCTCTGATGACATTGCCTTCCATGTGCATGAGATGGGACTAGCAGTATAACCTAAAGACAGCTATGTAATTACTGTTCCCAGTTGCTCAGCACCCCTGGTGGGCAATCCTGGGGTCTCAATCCTGGCAGGTAGCTGTCGGCAGGAGCCCCCCACCCACACAGCCTCTGGGCAGTGCCACATACACCAAGGCCAGTAGCTGCTGGGGTGCCACAGGTGAAGTGTTATTTGAGCTGGCAGAGGAGCCTGTGTGAGTAGTTGGTTTTTGAGGGAACAGCAATGGCTCCCAGCCAGCTGAAAGCTGCTGTGCCCCTTGGACCTCCTGTGTGCCTCCAGCACCAGCCATGGACTTGCTGGGTTAACAGAGAAACATGAGATTATCATGGCAGGAGGAGATAGTTAAAGTGAAAACCACTTGTTTTAAAGTAATGTAAAGGGAAAGTCAAACCAGCTTCATAGGTAACTGTTTCGCATGTTGAAATTTCCTAGACTTTTAAGGGTCTCACTTATATTTGAAAGACGGATCTGTTGCATCCTGTCTTTCCACTCCGATTTTGAGCAGATGCTGAAACATGGCCTGTGCTAATGGACATGCAGACATGAGGCATGCTGTAATGGGAAAGAACCTGATCTTTTTTTGCCCCTTCTGGCCTCTGAATATCACATAGTGGCAGTAGCTCGGGAACAACTGGCCTCAAAGATCTTAAAGGTATTTTCCAACCAAAACTATTCTATGAGGCTATGAAAGATAACAGACTCTGAGATCTTGATCTGATTGTTTGGCAATTAATTGCCTTGATTTTTAATTTATTTTGAACTTTCTAAGTCATCCCTAGCTGTGATTTCTCTGTATCTGATAGTGTGCTTGGAAGCAATATTGTCTGAGGGTTGAGGGAACAGAAGAGTCTGTACAAACCCACTAGCGATGTCTGTGGGATGTTTTAATGCCATAAGGCAGGCAGTAGATAGGAAAAGGTGAAATATAAACTGAGAGGAGAGTGTTCGCCATTCCTCTCATCTATAGGTTCCTTCAAAGTTGTGTGAGCACCACTTTGCATTGATATACATTGCCCAGTTCACGGATTTTTGTGCTTAGAATTCAAGTATTTAATAAAAAGTTTCAGTGCTTGTCTTTCAAATTAAAAAATAAAATAAAAAATCAATTAAATAAAATCTCTGTTGGCAACTTCACAGTCCTTCCCCAAGGTTTCACACGACTAACACTTGTGGTGCTGAAGATTCTGTGGCTGGTTTCAGTTTTCCTCTTCATACAAGTTGGAAGAGCGAGATTTTCAAATTGTATGTCAAAGGGCAGGACTGGGGAAATGCTGGTATATGGTTTCATTTGTTTGGACCGTTATTTAGAATTTAAGATTTAAAAGGTATTTTGACTCTTCATTTTCTCCTCAAATTGTTAGTTTTGAAATTGTAAGATCACTTTTAAAACAAATATTTTACATGCAGTCTTGCATATTTTCTTCATATATTCTTATCTTGCTTATCGCTCTCTTTTGCTCCATGCTTTTTTTTTTTTTTTTTTTTTTAGAATTTTATTTTTTTGTTTGAAATTCTGTTACTTGATGAAACTAACTTGATATGAGCTTTGGTAAGATTCAGTTTCTGAGCATTTTCTTTAAATGTATTATCTATCAACTGTAATTATACAAGTGCATATATTTCTTTATGATGGCATGATTATTTATTTCAGTTTTAAGCCTGAATTTTAAACATTGTGCTGTTCAAAGGCAAAGAGAAATTAAAATTATTCAAAAACAAAGCTAAAATGGAGATGAACTTGTAAACCTTGTTTAAGACATTTCTGCATTGCTAGAGATGTGCTTGGACTCTCCATACATGGTGTCTGGTCACCAGCTCACCAGGGACCGAGTTAAGATGCAGGTTGGTCTATCACATGGTTATACAGTGCCTGGGGCTGAAAGTGGCTTGTCCCTGGTGAGCTGCTCTAAATTTCTGCCCTGCTGTGTGGTCCCAATTCAATTCACTAGAGTGATACCTTCATGCTAAAATACAGTTACTGGTTCTGAGGCCAGTTCTTTCCTGTCCTGGCCCTAAAGTCTGTGTTCTTCCTTCTCTAATTTATTTTTCAGCTCCCACTTGTTCTTACCCGAATATAAAAATTGTCAAATATAGCCCTAAGTCATCCCCATTGCCAGATGAATGCAGCACTTTTATTATATGTGTGTATACAGGCAAGAATATCTACACTGCAATAGGTATCAAAATGAGTTGCACAAAACTAGTGAGACCTTTTCACACAGCATAGTTTGCAATGTGTTCCTAGAGAGATGTGAATTGTGTCTGCCTGCAGCTGGTCATCAGGTGTTTGTTGGAGCTCTGGGAAGGAGAGAGCAGTGTGCTGGAGTGACTGTGCTGCAGTACTGTTTTGACCTGGCACTTCAAGCCTGCTTCTGCTGCCCTCACTCAACCTTTGGTTTGTAATAGTGGGAGGTTTGCTTTACTGAATTATGAAGAATTGAGTTTCATTCTTGTCTAACTTCTGAGGGTCTGCAGACCTCTCAAATTCCAGGATCAAGGGTTCTTTATATAAAGCTGCTATTAAAAAAACCTTCCAGTTTTCTTTTAGACACTCTGGAACCCTGGAGGCATTGGATCCAGGGGCCTGACTTGGTCCAAGATTAAATCCAGAAGCTTGTTTCAATTATTGCACTGTTGACTTTTTCTCCCATGCTCCATAAACATGACCATATATGCACACTTGCATTTCTCTTTGCCCTAAAGAGAAGTGAGATGTTTTGGTTTTGTTACAGCTTGAAACCTGTTAGCTTTTAATTCTCTTGCTCTGAGCATTAGGTTGGAACTGTTTCTGCAGGGGATTTTTTTATTTTTATTTCAGTGTTTATTTGTTTATCTGTTCCACTGATATTTGCCATAAACTTATCTACTTCATCAAATTATAGAATCATAGAATAGTTTGGTTTGGGAGAGAACTTACAGATCATCTCATTCCAACCCCCCTGCCCTGAACCCCATCCAACCTGGCCTTGAATGCTGCCAGGAATGGGACATTGGAAACCTCTCTGGGCAACCTGTGCCAGTACATCACCACACTCACAAGGAAGATTTTCTTCTTAACATCTAATCTAAACCTACACTGTTCTAGTTTAAAGCCATTGTCCCTTGTCCTATCCTACATTTCCTGATGAAGAGTCCCTCTCTGGCTTCCCTGTAGGCCTCCATCAGATACAGGAAGGCTGCTTTGAGGTCTGCACTCAACCTTCTGTTCTCCAGGCTGAACAGCCCAAACTTTCTCAGCCTGTCTTTTAGAGGAGGTGCTCCAGTTATCTTGTCAACTTCATGGCCCTTCTCTGGGCTTGCTTCAACAGTTCCATGTCTTTATGTTGGGGGCACCAGAACTGTGCTCAGTGCTCCAGGTGGGGTCTCACAAAAGCAGAGTAGAGGGACAGAATCTCCTCCCTTGATCTGCTGCCTACACTCTTTTGGATTGCAGCCCAGGATTCCAGTGGCTTTCTGGGCCGCAAGTGCTCACCGCTGGCTTGTGGTGACTTTTTCATCAACCACCACACCCAAGTCTTTCTCGGCAGGACTGGTCTCCATCACTTCTCCTTCCAACCTGTAGGCATGTCTGGGATTGTCCCAATCCAGGTGTAGGACCTTGTCCTTTGCTTTGTTGAACTTCATGAGGTTTGTGTCAAACCTGTCAAGGTCCCTTTGGACATCGTCCCTTTCCTTGACTGCACCACAAAGCTTGGTGTTGTTAGTAAACTTGCTGAAAGTGTGGGAATCGTACTTCCATGTTGCTGCAAAGATGTGGAACAGTACTGTCCACAACACCAACCCCTGAGGGACACCACTTACCACTGATCTCCATATGGACAGTGAGCCATTGACCATAACTCTCTGATTGATCAGGTATTTTAACATGAAGACCCATTGTACCCTATATCTCTCCATAAAAGTTTTTTGTTTAATGAATGACATTTTTCTCACTACTTCTGCAACAGAACTGTGCTAATGGTGCAGGAGGTCTGAGGTGCTAGAAATGATACACATGAACACATGTGTACACAAAGACATATGACACAGCAATATATGGTCTAGTTTGCTAGGATTTAGTTTTTGTTTTCTGAAGCTGGAAATATTCTTGACCATGCAAATAATACCTGTTGTCTCAGTTTTGAAGAAAACTAAGATCTTTTGGGGCGCCAAAGAGAAGGGCAGAATAACCACAAACAAACCACGGATCCCTAAATTTAGGATAAACTTTAATTAGGAAGAGGTAATGGAAACAGAAGGATAACAGTTCTCAACTCATATATATATATATATAAAAGTATATATATCTCTATAACAAAAAACACATCAGAACGAAAAATACGAAATCATGTCCTGCAATTATAATTACGGACAGCAGGTGGCAGTGTCACACTTCGGCGGCTGCAGCTCTTTGTGCCAGGCTCCCCGCAGCAGCAGCGGCTCCCCGTGGCGGTGGCGGCCCCCACGACGGTGGTTCACTGCGCGCGGCGGACTCGCAGCTCTCGGCTTTGCGTTCTCCCCGAGGCACAGCACAGCCTGGAGCGGCGCCGGCGGCAGCGTGGGCCGGAACCAAAACCAAAACTAAGAAAGGCATCCGCTCCCCCTTGCCGGAAACCACCTCAGTGTCCCAAACACATCCGTTTCTTGAGATCCGGGTCTCAGCGTTGGTGTTGGTGAGGGAAAGAAAAAATTCTCCAATTTTAAAACTGTAACACCTGTCTGTACCCTTCATATAAGATTTCATAGATAAATTATTATTTTCCTAAAGCAAATACTACAGACAGCCCTGGAGTGTTGAAGTTTTACCATGGGGAGCAGCTGAGCCTGCGCTGCGTAAACCCCAGCTCCTTGGGCAATGAGCTGCTCCATTACAGCTGGAGGCAGTGGGGGTTCCCGACCCTGCAGTTAAGTGTAGGCATCCAAGGGGGCATTGCAACCACAATCTCTGTGTGTTTCTAAAGCATAAAAAAATTGTCTAAGGAGCAAGTTCTGTAGAAAATTGCTGATGGAAAATCTTCAAGGTTTCCTTCTGTTGGAACAGCAGGGAGAAGATTGTCCTACTCGTGCAAGAAAGCAGCAATGTGCCTAACTGGATTCAGATTTCTGTTGATTTTTGCCTTTGCTTTTCTCCGTGGATGATTTGCTCTTTGCTTTCTATGTTTGTTAAATTTTTCACTCACTTCTGCGTGGTTTGGGCTTGGTGCAAAAGAGGATTTTCTTGACTGAAAAGTGAGAAAGCAGAATTCTCATCTGCAAAGTCTGGAGCAAAGTTGATAATGATTGCCAGGAAGGGTCAAAAAGCTGAGGCTAAACAACCCAAGCAGCCCAGAGGAGGTCATAGAAAGACATGCTTCTGTGCCCCATCCCCAGAGATGTCCCTGCCTACTGCCCTCAATGACTTTTTGCCTGGCTCTTATTGCACCTTTCTGTGCTCTGACATGTAGCTGCCAATCAGGGCATTTTTTTCTAATCCATATATCACTTTGCACTTCACAAATACATAATTTCTTCAGTTTGGCTCCAGTGGTTATCCTCTATAGTTCTGCTATAATGAAGAGTGATGTCAAGTATTATAGTTGTCCTCCTTTCATCACGAAGGCATAAACAAATGAAACTAAGGATGGCAAGGAGTGTGGTTAGAGTCCTGCTTCACATAGTGAGAAGAAACAGATGTGCCATCATCTACACATCCTTCCCACAGACTCCTTCAGTGTTGCACTTCTTGAAATTCTGGTTTCCTTTTTCTTTGTGTAAGGTTCTGCTGGTGGTTCTGTTTGACCAGGGCGCTGATGAAACTCAGAATCTGTGTTAATAATTGGGTTCACTGAAATTCATTAACTTTTCAACTCAACCTCAGAGTAACTTTCACAAATTTTTGCATGGGATCACCAAGTCCCTTTTTGTCATGCAGAACTCATTAATTTCAGTGAAATTTTGTTTTGAAGTTTTGTTCTAATACACACCCCTAATAGAAAAGAGAAAGTACAAAGTCAATGCTAGTTAAAACCACTAAAAGCTTCTTTCTGCGTAAGTGTGGATGGTGATGTCTTTTGGCAGGCTGCGTCCTGTCAGCTAGGGAAAATGTCAGTTCTTGCTGTAGTACCATAGCTGTGTTTGAAAGGGTCACATCAATGTCCTCTTTGTGTAAATTAATTATTCATATCCAGGTTTCTGACTTGTGTTAATTTGAACCTAAGGATCTGGCAGATAACATCACCAGCATTGCCTTATGATCATGTGCATAGATCCAGATGAGGTGAGTATGGGCTGGCTTCATCTTGCTACTGTAGTCCTACCAACCTTCATGGCCTTCTGTGGGGTTTTGTGTTTGCCTGGAACTTTGCAATTGTATTCCACATTTGTTTGGGTACTGAGTAATTTTTTCTGTTTCATAATGTCTGCTCACTGAATCAAGCCAAAAGCTACCCATGCTTTTAGTCCTAATAGTCCCAGTATTTGTAACAAGCCTAGATGCTTCTCACCATAGCTTGTATCTGACTCAGTCTTTCCATAGGAATTGTTCTTACATTATATTTTTTATTTCACCAGTTTATGAGTTTTTTAATGCAGATTTCAACAAGATTTTCAAGTTGAGCCATGAGCACTCATATGTAATTCAGAGTCCTGTCAAATGATGTTGTATTACTTCTGCAGAGAGTACCAAGACATCATCTCAGCTCTGGTTTTCCAGACTCATGACGGCCATCTCCCTGACTGTCCCTGTGCACCTCTGTGCTGCTCTCCTCTGCATCTGCCACTAGTGGGCTCTATTTTTCTTAATGGTTATTTCTATAGCTTTGGTACAGGGATTTTGAAATGCTGGAAATTATTTTGGGCTCTACTTTTGTTATCTCTTTTGTGATCATTCCTTTTGTGTTTGTCTAGCATTTTGACCTGTGAAATCCCTTCTGAATTCTTGCATTTATGACTTTCTGATTTTCAGTTTCCTCTCAAAATGATCTGCATTCTAGTTTAACCTTACTTTTGCTATATAATTTCCATTCAGCACAATATTATTTTTCTTAAGGGAGAAACAGCCTTGCCTGTAGACCTATATTTGACAGTATTCTCTTCTTTGATAATGGCCAATGTCTTTGAAAAAAGAAAAGCTGCTGAAGTAACATGGTTTTCCTTTGTCTCATTAACTTAGGAGTAGTCAAGAATGCTTCACTGGGTTCTCATTCCTTCTGAAGGAGTCTTTAATATTCCTATCCCCCAACAAGGGTATTTTGGATTGCAATATTCTTAAGACTTGCAGACCTGAGGTTAATAACTTGCCCTCTCATCCACCTTTACTTGAATGATATTTAGGAGATCAATATCTTCAGGGCTTCATGGCAATGTTTTAAAAAAATCACTATTTTCTGTGTGTCTCCACTGTACTTAAGTCCATCTCCTTCCTTGTGGATAACAGGGCCCTTTTTAAATATTCCTGGATTTTGAAATTTCACCAGTGATTGTTACTTAAGAGTTTTTATTGTTCCACTTCTCGTTTCTTTTTTATTCAAACTCAACCATTTGGGTGTCCGTCCCCACCCCCACCCCCACCCCCCCCGCCCCCTCTGATTTTCACATTTCAAAGTTTTGTTGGGAGGTCTCATCTTTTCTTAATGCAATCAGAGTCTGTTCCAGTTTCAGACAGTAACAGAGGTGGGAGGTGATGCCTCTGTGCATGGAGGTGTCTGTGTTCCCGCACTCTCATACTCTTTTAACTACATCTAGTAATTTTATATGTCTCAGTCATGCATAATTTAGTTGTCATATATCAAGACAGATGTGTATGAAGTGAATGTTACAAAAAGAAGTGAACGAAAGGACCCTTACAAGTGCGGCTTCCTTAGCAGAAGGGTGTAACTCCTTTGAAAAGAAGGAAGATTTTATCTGCCACAAAGATCATAAATTATTTTTGAGGTGAAGCTGGAAGGCTGGAGACTGAAAGTTGTTATGAAGGACTAAATTCTTGAGGTTGCAAATGCTGGCTGGCACTTGCTGTTCACAAGGGAAACACTATTTGCTTCAGAATTCAACTTAGAAAAGAAAATCACATTTCTGCTCCCTACAAAGTTGAAATGCTTTTCTGCCTCTGTGTGCATGTGCCTTGGGAAGCTGCTTTCTGGTAGTGAAGACCTACTTCTCTCTGTCTGGGAGAACCAGTTATTTCTGTCATGCTCTTCCAAATCCTGATTCTCTCTGGATGCCTGCCCTCATCCTGTTCTGCCCTTCCTGCCTCTGCTGGTCTAAGACATCCTTGTTCACACTCCAGGTAGCTCTCAAGGGCTCACTGCCAATTGCACAACCTAAAGAGAGTTTGAGCCTTCATTTCCCATGGGGAAGAACATAGTCTGGGTGATCCTTAAGGAGTAATTGCATCCTTAACAGTCCAGCAGGGTTTCAGCAGCACAGCACGAGTTGTCTTCTCTACTCTGAATATTGCAGCAATATGCAAGAGCTGAGGTGTCATTCCTCTTCTTAGTCGATGGCTAGGTCGGAGAACGGTTGTGCTCATGATTGATGTCTTTTTGGTTTGCAGATTGTAGCCATGTCCTAAAAACAGTCAATGTGAAATACTGGCAATAGTTAAGGTTAAAATGTTCTATCATTTGTTGTTGGTTTTTTTTATCTTCTGGTGTTTCTTGACTATGTTGTGCAATATCTCAAAATTTAGTTATGAAAAAGCAATTTGTTAAGCATTAAGAGAAATTGAGGTTACAACCATCAACAATAGGGTTCTGACTGAAGTGATCCTGCAGGAGCAGCCATGCATTCTCCATATGGCATGGTTTGGGAACTATGCTGAGTCCATTTCCTATTTGATGACTCTTAGGAGTCATTACATTTAACAGGTACAAAAACAGTCTAAATAATAACATTAGGTATGGATGGATATGAGATTTTTCAGCTTGTTGAGAACCCCCGTACATGTGTGAAAACAGTGAGTGATAAACATATTTGTTGCAATTACGATCTCTTGGTTGATAACATGTAAGCAAGACAGAAAATTGCCCGTCAATAAATAGTCTATCAACCCTGGCTGTATCAACACTGAGTTTTTACTGCTGTGTGAGTCAGCAGTTGTCATTAATAACTTCAACCTGTTTGGTTTACTGCAGGGGGTTGTTGTCTGAGGTACTCTTATTTGAAGGAATACCTTTCAGCATGGAAGCCCCTTTCACAGATGTTTAGAAACCAGCTGGGGCAGACTTGTGTTCATGTTCAATAAAGACCAGATGCAACTTCAGTTAAACTTAATGGAGAGATCAATCTAACTTCATGGGAAGATCCACAAAACTCTATAGCTTGAATATTTCTTTTCTTTTTTTTTTTTTTTTTTTTTTTTTTTTTTTTTCTTGCAAAAACTCCTCTTCCAGCTCCTGATGTGCAAAAAACCCAGGAAGATCATTCATCAGCTCCCCTGTGGCCTCTACTGAATGTAAAGCAGTGACGTAACTGTGACAAAGGATTGGAAATAAGTAGATGTTCTCCGTTCAAAGATGAGAAATAAAACATCTGAGAAGAGACTGAAAGTAGAGATACACATGGAAGCTGCAGATTGGATGGCATTATAGAATCAAATTCCTCTCTCTTTAGTAATTCCTGACTATTTTCAACAACCATTTGCATAAATAGTCCTTTTTGCATCCTGACATAGATTTTACTTTTCTGCAGATATTTATAGTACACTGACTTTTTGACAGTTCAACCTTCTGCCCTCTTTTATACTTATGTGCTCTCCAAGTTCAGCTGTTAGTTACCTTTACCAAGAATGTTTTAAAGGTTTTATATAAATCCTGGTATTTGCCATTTCATCTGTGAAATGGATGCTTAATTCTTCTTGTGGAATGTACAGAAGACACAGATGCTAAAGTGATTCTTCACTTTGTGTTGTAGTTAGATCTAAAGCCAGATTATTCATTTATAATGGTGTCTTGCTAGAATTTCTATGGAAATGGCTTCTCTGGAATTAGGCTCCAGGAAGGTTCTGAGCTTATGGATAAACATCCAATCCAAGCCTGTTTGGATCTGCATTTTTATTATGCTCACTAAAGTGGTTTATCAAGATGGAAGCACGTTTCCTAGGACAGAAGAACAGCTGAGACTGTCAGCATGATATATTCATTGTTCGTAGTGGTACAGAGCTGCTGACAAACTGCCAGTGGTGCCCAGTCTCCATAAGGAACTTGCCAGAAAATGTCCTGTTTAGGAGTGCTTGAATAGCTCACCAAGCCATCTGGTGGGTAAGAACACATAAACACAGGAATTAATTAACTAATCTCTCCTGAGCATATACAAGATGAATTCTTTGGTTTTTTAACATTTATAACTTGGATGAACACAACTGGGTTGCAAATTTTTAATTCCCTTCAAGAGAGCACAGAGCTGCGGGGATGCCCTACCTGAGTAGATGTCCAGAGTTCTTACTGCCATTAATGCGGTCTGCCCTGCCTCAGGCTGCATTGCAACCTTTGTGGTTTTCTTAGAGGTTTCCAAGAAAATAATCTCTATGAGGACGAATGGCTCCTAGCCTGGTCATTTGCACCTCAGATTTCAAATTTTTTTTTTTTTTAAATTTTTAAAGGAAGTGTTGAGAATACTTCTTTACCTGCCTGTTGTTCTTACATATTAGTAATGCAGGAAGGAGTCTTCATTATTGAAATCCGTCATATGCATGTTTTTTTATTATCTTTGATACAGAGACACTGGCTAGCTTAAAAATAAGTAAATGTAACAATATTTGCATCTCTCCTGTCAAGATTTTAGCTTTTCATTTACATTGACATCTTACAGGATTTCAACAGCACAACACCTATCTACAGAAATATCACAGTATATAGTGTGATGCCTCAGTGTAGCCAGAAAAGACTTCCTCAGAAGAGTACAGCATGACTGCACTAAAATACAAATACTGTAAATTGTTTTCTGCTTGTGAACTCCTTCTTTGCTTTTAGATGTGTGCCAAGAAGGAGACTGGCAAAATGTGAAGGCAAAATTCCCTTTGGCTTTGAAACCATCAGTAATTAAGAGCAAAAGGACTATAACAATCTTTCTTCTTTCTCGTTTGTATATTCCTTGCTTAGCCTTGCTTTTCTTTCAGCTTTGACATTGAAAATAAACTCACCTTTGATTAGCGAACAAATATGGTGTTGCAAACTGACAGGAAAATGTCTGCAGAAGCTACTTTCATACTGCTGTTCACACAAAACTGGCATCAAAGAAATACCTTGGGTTTTTCAGGAAGCTTGTTTCTAATGACAACGTCAGATTTGCTGTCTTTCATGCCTGAAGCTGTGGTAAGGTTTATGTTTGGGGTCGGGTAGCTTTGGGGCAGCTCTTCTGCCCTGGGGTTGTGTTAAATGTGCTGCTGCTGCTTCCTGCTCTTATGTGCTGTGCTCTCTTTGGACATTGACTGTAGGGAGTTCCATCATCCATTGTGGAAGTGGAATGAAAAAATCTGTCAAGCTCAACCCTGAAGCTGTTGGAGCTGATTTCTTCCCTCCAGAACATCAGGTTCTGACTTCAGTTATTAATCAGTTCATGTCTATTTGCTTCACCATTTCTAGAAGGTAACAGACTGATAGATTTGAACTTGAAAGTGAGACAGCTAGGAAAGGCAATATTTTGCTGGGTTATTTTGACTGGTTTCACCCCAAGCTGGGAGACCTTAAGGGACTTATATTTAGAGAGAGGGCCTGCATACATGACAACCCAACCTGCCTGAATGTGTGCCTGGTTGCAGTTTAACTCATCGAAAATGAAAGCAGCAATGAGTCAGATGGTTTTTCCTGTGATTAGACTTTTAATGGTAGATTTTTATTGTATTGGAAAGGTCTGTTGGTGACTAATAGTGGATCTTTGTTTTGTCCTCCTGACAGAAATGGGAAATATATCTCTCTGGAATGATCTCTTTTTGGAATGATCAGTCCCTGGGGTATTTCTGTAGTTTGCAATGATCTTCTGTCTTCCATAAAAGGCAGCATATACTTCCGTCATGGCAAGAGTAAGGTCTATATCTGAGACAATATACTGCAAACCATTCTTGGGATGTGTTTAAGTGAGCAGCCTGAGAATGGGCTTTTGTCTGTGTTGTGGAGCCTATTTACCTGTTGGACTTTCTCTGCAGCTTTCATCTTTCTTGAGGTCATGGTATCTCTTCTTATATTTTGCTAATTACTCACAAAGTCTTTCTGTTTCCTCTTACTAACGCAGACCTAACACATCAAAGAGAGACAGTATCATGAAAGGCTCTGCTGAACAGTGAAGAGAATTGTGGAGATTCTTCTAGGTCATATCTTTTCTCCTTTTGCATTCCAGGGCCTCTTGACAGCTCACAATACTATTTGCATGCTAAAGTGTTTGTTATACTCGGCATATTTAGTGAACTCAAATCCAAAGTCTTTTAAAAGTCTTTGAGATAAATAGTCTGAGTCCCCTTAATAAGCAGGGAAAGAAAGCATTGCTGAAAAGTGTTGTTTTTATTGCTGAGGCCTCTGCTTGCAGCAATTAGAAAGGGAGCTTGAGAACTTGAAAATTTTGCTGCAGCGGTTTGCAGTGGGCGTTTGTATGGTACAAATTCAGACAGGTGCCCACAGAGTGAGTGCAGTTTCACTAGCAGAGCTATTTACTCTGCAATAATTTATTTTTGCCGCCCGAGTTAAAAACACCAAAGATGGAGATTCTTTGGAATTTTTCAACAAATAGAGCATGTTGCAAAGGGAAGCAGCTCATGCAAACCTGGGGGATAAGTGTTCTCAGAGGTATTGAAATAAATCAAATAATATATTCTTGAAAATCACATGAAGTACTCTGGGAACAGCCCAGTGAAGAGTCTGGGGAGGCAGAGTAGCACAGGCTTCTTATGCTTTGCAATTGTTTTTAACACAAAATTGCTGGTCCTCTCTGACATATAGGGAAAACAGATATGTCCAAAGTCTTATTTCAGACCTTCTCTTGCCTTATTAATATTTGTTTGGTACTTTAATATAACCTTGAGCTATGGCAATTGTGGTGCATGGAGAGAAAAGCTTTAGTGGCTCAGTGCTGCCATAGATAACTGTAGGATTAAAGTGCAGATATTTCTTTTTCCATATCATATAGCATGTAACAACCATTTATAATTTTACAGTTATCATCACAACATTTTTATGGGGTGAAAGAAAAGCTGATAGAAATAATTCTTAAGGGAGTGGTTTTGCATAGAGAACAATTTAAGTAGACTTGTCCAGAGTGGCTTTTTTACAATTGAGTTTCTATGCTAAGATTTTATGAACAGTATAATTCAACAGTAAAATAGTCATTTGATAAATATATATATATATATGCAGTGTCATAGCAGTGGTAGAGGACAGGGAATTAGAACAAATTAGAACAGAAAGCAGAAAGAGACAGAGGCTGCTGAGAGATATGAAGGCATGTGCTTATTTATAAGTGTATGAGGTGTGATAGCAAAAATGGGAAGATAAACTGTAGGGATATGAAACTGCAAAACACCAGAACCCAGGGAATTCCCAGGCCAAGACAATCCTGTCATGATAAGCTGACTCTGTTCCAGACATGGCTAAAAGACTATTTGCATTTGACAAGATTGTAACTTCTCTTTCTCCACTAAGGAGATAAGAGGTATCCCCTGGACAGAACCGAAACCGATGTGGCAACATTCTATTGTTTCCCTCTACCCTTGTGTTTATGACTATGTATTAACTCTGCATTTCTTTCTCCTCCTTAGTTAACATAATGTATTCCCTTAATTATAATGTTCCATCCCACGTTTTAGCATAACTCAGCCTCCTTATAGTAGTATCTCTGTATACATCAAAACATGCATGCAATAAGTGGATTTTGTTCATGCTCCTGAGACCTGAGTCTGTTTTAGTGACAATTACAGTAAATAGTTTTAATGCTCCATTAATGCTCATTTAATGCTCTAACTCCAGGCTGTAAAAGCAAGGTACCAGATGAAAACCGTCATGAATGGTTCAGAATCAGCACAGTATCAAAGCCCCAGGACAATTTGTGGGATTTTTGGTGCTTCTTATTGGTGAGCTGAATTTCACCGCTGCTAGTGAATAGCATCTAAGCAAACATGAGCCATTCCAAAGTAGAAATTGAGGGCATATAGGTTAATTCCCCACCTCATTCTGGTAAGCTACTCTCTAAGTAGACTTTCGTTGGGAGAAAATACTATTCCAAGTTCAAATATTTGGGTATTCTCTTTTTTTGTGCAGCTTCACAGTATAAGCTTTCCTGTCTGGGAAGCAGATTTCCCCAGGGTTCCCATTCTGTGGTGCATCATTCATTGTGTGGGTGTTAGCCCTGTTAGAGCAATTTTAAGTATAATCTGCTATTAACAGTATTTGGGGCTTAAATGCCAAATTAGTAATTTTTAAAGTTCACTTTGAAATCTAGGTGGAGTTACAGAAATCCCAGTGAAATGGCTCAGTCCTGCTCTTACATTCTTTGTATTTAGGTCCCTAAAGCAGGTGTGCTATACCAGAGAACTCAAGGGGGTTTTAAACATATTCAGTGGTTTAGAGGCTTTCTGCATGTCTGTACATGCATAAAATCTTGCACATGAGAAGCTGCTGCAAAAGCAATTCACACCAATTCAGGTTATTAATGTGAATGTGTAGTCTTCCTTTAATTTACAGAATTGGGCAAAAATAGGCATGTTCTCACTAAAGTCATCCCACACATAACAGAACAGTTCCTCTTTTTGCAGGTCCTCTTATCATCAAATCAGTTTTGAAAACTACCTTGGGTGTTAAAGATTTTCACTGATGTTTCAGACCGAGAAGTCAATGAGCTGTTATATTTTTATACTTGTTATTAGGTGTATATGTATGTACTCTCTCTATATGTAGGTATATCTATATCTATCTACCTGTAGATCTGTAATAATATAATATATTCTATATTATATCAGATATGGAATACCTTTTTTTTTTTTTTTTTTTTTAATATAAGGACACTTCAGGATAATCCTACCTGCCTGACAGGACACTTACGCATGTAAAAAGAGCTACCTCTGCTGGCCATCTAAGTGAGCAGGTAACATTGAAATTATTGTTGACATCTGAATGCTTATTCCCTGAGCTATAAAGATGGACAGTTACTGTCTGAGTCAATGAGAAAATTTTTCTTCCAATCAAGTCAGTCTCAGCATCAATATGGTCAGGATCTGGGGCAGCATCGCTGTTAGAGTCAAAAACAAGACTCTTTTTCTCAGGGGCATGAACAAGAATCTGTTTATTGCATACATGTCATGATGTATATAGACGTATTACAATGAGGGGCTGAGTTTATGCTAAAACTGGGATGGAACATTATAATTAAGGGACTGGATTATGATAAACTT
>JAWWEU010000029.1:147659-184519 GCA_035583155.1 Acropternis orthonyx
TCCCTGGAGGTTTTTAAACTGAGATTGGACGTGGCACTGAGTGCCATGATCTAGTAAACAGACGGGAGTTGGATGAAAGGTTGGACTCGATGATCTCTGAGGTCTTTTCCAACCCAATCGATTCTATGATTCTATGAGGCAGATCAGAAGATTAAAGAGTGAAACGGAGCACAGTGTATGAGAAGGCTGAAAAGCAAAGCCAAAGGGAGGAAAGATTGCAGAAAAAGTTAAAGAACTTGAATTTTTTTCAGGAATTAAAGGAACAAGAGGTTACTGAAAAACTCAGCAGAGCTTCAAGAAGCAATTTATTGTGAAAAGCAACAGACATTTCTCAGAGAGACTTGATGAACTCTCAGCCTCAGTGCTCCCCTGACAAGGTGGGAGCCTTGTTAGAAATCTGTCATGAGGAGGTGAGGAAATGCTGGATGAAATCATGCACACTCAAAATCAGCCAAAATGTAACAAGCCTGTGATGTCTCCCAGTGCTCCAGGAAGACAGATTTGGTGAAGTGATGCTTAGTCAAGTGGACCAAGGATCTAATAATTTCAAAAAAAGTAGGATTTTTAATCCTCCTCTTCTGTTTTTCTTTCACTCTGTGTACGTGCTCTGTCTCCCTGCCCTAATTGAGTATTTCAGGTGCTTTTACCATTTGTGGGCAAGGCTGATTGTGAGACTAAAAGCAAAGCCTGGCTGTAAACAAACTTATCAGGTATTTTATTTATCTTGCTCATCCTCCCACGTGAGGCCTACAGCTCAGCCTGGTGCTCCTTCCTTCAGCTGCCTTGGAACCTGTTGAATTCCAGTGTCATTTCTGTCTGACCTTGGACACAGGGTGCAACTGAGACACAGTGAACACCAAGAATATGGATGTGAGGCAGCACTAGACCACATCCTCTAGATAAAGCTCATGTTAGATATTTGGATGCTCACTAGTGAAGGAGGAAAAATTTGGTAATGGTGCATGTGAAATACAGAGGCATTTATCCATGAGTGGAATTAATCTAAAATTGTTTCAATTTTGCTGCTTGTGTAATTGTTTGCTTGCTTATGGAGTTTGTTTTCTAGAGCCGGATCCCTTCCTTTCCCAGCTTCCGAACTGTGTCCAGCATTTTGCAGAGTCAGAGCATGTAAGCTCTTTGTGGAAAACAGCTTTTCTCATCCATAATTAGTCCTCTATCTTTGTTTCCCATGAATGTCTGTAACTTCATCCAGTCATGAAGTGGAGAGATTTCTTGCTCATCACCAGAGCTCCTTCTCAGGTTTATCTCTGAGACGTCATAGCGTATGTTAATAATGTTGGATTGGCTGTACTGTTGGAACAATCTCAAATATATATGCTGATGCTGATCTCTTTTGCTGCTGTCTGGGCCAGTGATTTTCATGTGTGAATACTTATGCTAATCCATGCCTTGTTAATATATTTAGTATCAATTAACATAAGCAAGGTTGTTGAATGCCGTAATTTAAATGCTAGGCACAACTATTTTTTCTGTGACAGGAAGGTATGAAAAATAATTGTAATAAGTATTTGTAATAAAGAAACAACAGAGAAATGGCTTTTGAATGGCTCTATAGCAACTAGAACACAAGTCCCAGCATTTTAGATTTACATTGCATCAGTCCTCTAACCAGCATGGATTTACAGGCAGAAAGGGTGGTGTATTTACTGATGTGGGGAAAAAAAAAAAAGAAATTATCAGGAATGCTATTCATTACTCTTATTTATTTTTTGTTTCTTGCTGCTGAAAAAGTTATCAAGTTGTACCTTTATAACAGTTACTGTTTTGGTTTGACCTTGGCAAAATGCCAAGCCTCTCAGAGCTGCATAGAGTTTCAACAAAGGAGTGAGGAAAAAAAACCCTGAAACTGATATATATACATATATCTACACAAATTTACAACAAATATATATACAAATATAAAAGAAGAACCAACAATAACTTTATCCCAAGCTGATCCCCCCAACAACACACAGATTCTACCACCCAGACCCACACTAGAACACACCCCAAAAGATGTTTCCTGGGAAGAACACCCAGCAAAGAGAGGGAAAGAGCAACCCCAAATAAAACAAAAGTATTTACGTCCCAGAGACCAAAAGTGATATGGATATCTTGGCAGAGGAGCAGTGAGGCCTATTGGTCAGAGCTGCACAGCATGTCCTCTCGTAGCACACACCAGGGGAGAAGAAGGGGAGGAGAACACATCTCCACTGGTTTTATACTTAACCTGGCGTCATATGATATGAAATACCTAGTTGGCTACTTAAGTCAGGTGATACCTGTCCCTCTGGATCTACCAAGAACCCCATGGCCCAAAACTGAAACCTGCTGAATTTTGGCTTTGGGCCTAACTGAACTAAGGCTTTAATCTAAGTTTTTTTGGGGTTTGTCAAACCCATCACAATAACATCTGTCTTAAGAAGCTGACATGCAAAGCAGAGATGAGTGGCAAAGCCTCTTTGGACTTGGCTCTTATTTCAAATTGAGAACTTCATCACTAGGTAAGGCTTAGATCTGGCACAAGCCCTTCTTTTAGAGCATCTCAGTGCTGGAAGAACCAGCCTTGGGATCTGTCCAGGCTAACCAGGTTAAAGTTTACTTCAACTTGAACTTGCAGACCGCTCTTTTTGGGCTAGGAACTGGCTCCCTGTATGTACCTTAGGCAGCACTGGGGACATGTAAGCGTGTGAGCTGGCCTGTATTCACTGTGCAGGGCTGTGAGCAGCTGTGCCAGACCTCTGCTCACAAGGGTATTTCTCTATATTCAGTTCTAGAACAGTGCCTATATGTGTGTTTAGGTACATCTTAAGTATTTGACAAAGCATGATCTAAATTTCAGTTAGGAATCTGAGTCTTTATCTTCAGATAAGTGGCAGAAAGGAGGAAAATAACTAGGAAATTTAGGAGATCATTTTGTTCCCACAAATATATATTTAGAGTGAACTTTAAAGATTTGTGCCAAAAAAAATAGAGCATATGCTCAATTTTTCTGTAACACTCAAATTACAGCAATATATGAAATTGTTATTGTGACTTTTCTCAGAATTTAGTCTGGTAGAGTTGGGCTGATCCTGGCACAACAGGGATTTCTTCTCTTTTTGCTTCTATTTTTTCTATCCCTTCCCATGTAATTGGCAGTAATTCCTGGTTATTATAGGACACTCTTTTGTTTAGATTGCCAGGCCCATATTAGAAGGCTGGTAAGGGTCAGTAGGAGGTTAATTGTGCGAGGTTAGGTGAGTCTTAGATTTACATACCTGGAGTGCTTCAATACCCACAGCAAGAACAAAGAATTACTTTATTTGCATATTTTTTTACAGCTGTGTCTTAGAGCAGTGAAGCCAGTGACTCTGCTAAGATCAGAACAGTAAACCTTCATTCCCGTTTTTTGTTATTCAGGGAATTTGGAGGGGTCTTTATCTTTCCATGTGAAAGGACAGAGCAATATTTGACCTTCTCATCTAGATACATTAAAGACAGAAAATAATATGTATTTTAGGTGCCAAGGGGTGGGTGGTTGCCTCCAGGGGCTTCTGTAAATTGGGGAGGGTAAAAGTACAGGCAAAGCAGCAGTGGCAAGCACTTCTCTGCCTAGCACCCTGAAGAGCCCACTGCCCAGCTGTAAGCCACCTTGCATCCTTTAGGTTCCTGAGGGTGACTTTATTCCAGGACTTTTCCCACTAGATTAATGAAATCTTGATGACAAACTTCATAACTCAGGAAAGAAGATTGTGAAGATTTGTTTCATATAAGTTGGCTATCAGTTTTTTCACTGCTTTGGCAAGAAGTAAACTAAACCAAGGAATAAGTCTGCTGCAGAAGCCAAATGAAGGGGATCTGAAAAGAAAACAAAGGCTGACTGAAGTTTAGTGATCTGCACCTGAGGGATTATTCATGAACTTCAGGCAAAAATCACCAATCTGCACTTGTCTAGGCACTGAATGTGTGGTCCATGGTATGGCAGAAGTTGTATGTTGTATTTTGGTTTATATATAGTAGTGTAGCTTTTCTTCCACTGAGAGACAATCCCAGTGATACCCTGCTTCTCTGCAGAGATGCAGAAATGCCCACCCTGTGTGGATTAACAGCAGGGTTTTATTGAGGAGGGATCTGTGGGAATGTTAATTGCTCTCCCATTATCCAGCATATGAGTAAAAGACTGGGTCCCCTGCAGGAAATCCAAACAGATCGCACACAGCTGGTAATGCTGTGGTTGCTTTGGTAGATACCTGATTTGCCCAAAGAAGATTAATGCCCACTCTCAGTGTACATGCAGTCTGTGGGTTGAAATGAGTCTCCTGTAACAAATAACAGAATTTATGTACTACTTGCACTAATCTAATATGCCTCAACTTCTTGGACTCTTCTGGATGCTGTTAGAGGAGCAGGAAACAGCAAAAACAACAATACAATTTTCTGCATGTCTGTAAAGCACTCAATGGACAAAAGACTAATTTTGCTTAGGAAATGTTATTGAAACAGAAACTTCCTTTGTCCATATATATCTGTTTGGGGACTATGCATGAGGTGTGGGAACATTTGACTAACTCCTATGTGTCTGTGAAATCAACATAGCTTCCTGGAGTGGCATGGTGTGCTGTTCCTTCATGCAGCTGAGGGTTCGACCCTGGGAGCACAGCAGGGATGCTGCTTCCAAGCCAGCACTTCAGTGCCTAGGAGGAACTGTGCTCTGCCAGCATGGCTTGTTCAACTCACAGAACCATATCCTAGAAGGATCTGGGCTGGACAGGACCTTAAAACCCATCTCATTCCCACCCCCTGCCATGGGCTGGACCAAGGCCCATCCAGTCTGGCCTGGAACTCACACTTTAAATGTGATGTGTTTCAAAAGGTGTTGTTACTCAGTCCTGAAGATACTCTCAAATGCATAAATTAAAAATAGTGCAGATATTCTGACCTGGATATCTGCATTTGAGTTTGCTTTAGTTGGGATTATTACAGACACCAATGTGCTGCCAGCAGTGGACGTAGTGCCACCATGTGTCTTGGAGCTGTCTCCACCCTACTGTTGGTACATATTGAAATAGAATACTTTTAATTAGTTATTAAGTCCAGAGAGTATCTGGATTGGTGTACTGAACAGAATTTGAAAATATCTGTCACCAGCGATCTGATTTGGGGAGCATCAAGATGAATGTTATTACATAATTGTAACTGTAATAATTCTGTCTACCAGCTAGCATGAGAGGAATAGCTTACATATCCCTTTTATTGGAAGCATTTTTCATCTGCTGTGACCTTAATGTGAATTCTCTCACATAAATGAAGTTAAGGTGGAGTTACAGATGGAAATACTTGCTGCTGAGAGACTTGTATTGCAGAAACCCAGCAGTTATTCCCCAAAAGAGGTGATTCTCTGCAAAATGCAGAAATCTCCAGATTTGTCAAGATTTTTGAGTGTGTTAACAGTGCATTTTTTGCATCATATCTTGGTAGTTCTACATGTAGGAATGTAACTGAATCTAGATAAAAACTAGCTGAAGAAACAGATTTTTTCCAACTTTTTTTTCCCCCCAAAAGACTGCTGTTTTCTTTTGGTCTAAAGAAGGTAGGATTTGACTCCCGTTACAATTTCAGGGTGTCATCAGTCCTGAAAATATTTATTGGAAAGGTCAGTGATTTTATTAACATAGGAGTTATCTGAAATTATTTTTTTCCTCCCAGTAAACCCACTGTAGAACAAATATTATTTTGTCCTGTGGGTCTTATGGTAAGGAGGTTTCAGTTTGTAGAGCACACTATTATGCTGCTTTCTCATTCATCCCCAGTCCCACTTAATTTACATTACTTTCATTAGTCCATATGCTGGACTAATGGGCTTTTGCTGCAGTTTAGTCTTCGTTTTAATTTGGTAAATGACTTCCATATACTGACTGCTGGCAGTAATCGTTGCATGTGTCACAGACCTTGAGGTTTCCATAGGGGTGATGGAATTCCATGTGATTGTTTGCACAGATATTAATAAACTGCTGCCCTTTCCCAGCTTGCTTTTGTCTGGGATTGCTGTAGCTACAGCATGGTATCAGATACAATCTGGTTTTGGTTGGCTGTTCAGGGCAGGCACCACATCTGAACTTCAAAGCCTGTTATGTCCACTCTGCAGCAAAGTCTGCTCCACCTTACACAGATGTATAGTTTAATACACAATAGCAATGAGGAAAAATATTCCCAGGGGTTATGTTAGACTGATGCTGATGTTGTGAGGTGCAACTTTGTGTAAAAACCAAGCTCTGAATTTACTGCACACAGGTTTGCATCAGGAGATGTGCATTTGCAGGATGGAAATTTCAAAGAGACATAAACCTGGCTAGGAGTTTGGGAGATGTGGATGCTTACCTTATTTTAATGAAGCCTGCCAAGGTAATCTCCATGTTAAGGCATTGTTTTATCCAGCTTCAGACAGCAAAGATTTTACTGGAACAAGTCTGATGAGGAGCAGCTGAGGGAGTTCAGGAGGCTCTGCCAGGAGAAAAGAAGGTTCAGGGCAGCCTTCTCACTCTCTGCAACTGCCTGACAGGAGATTGGTGGAGCTCAGTTTCTTCTCCCAGGTAATAGTGACAGAACAATAGGAAACAGGCTCAAATTGCACCAGGTGAGGTTTAGATTGGATATTAGGGAAAATCTCTTCACTGAAAAGGCTGTTAAGCCCTGGAAAGCTGCCCAGGGAAGTGGTGGAGTCACTGTTCCTGGAAGTGTTCAAAAGATGTGTGGTACCTGGGAACATGGTTTAGTGCTGGGCTTGGCAGTGCTGGGTAATGGTTGGACATGATGATCTTAGCTTTTCCAACCTAAATGAGTCTAAGATTAAAGGAACAAACAGAATACCTCCTTATTTAACACATTTTTTGCCTGATATGATTTAACTTGACACTAGCTAAACTTACCTAGGGATATCTAATGGCTGCTTTTGTTCTCTTTTGCAAGGCGCTATAGTGAAAAGTGAGAAGTAAAAATTGAATCAAAAATAGCTGGTGAACTATCCACATGAGTTACACAGCAGTTTGTGCAGCTGTTCAGTGACCTAAATTGTACATGGTTAGTTTGGCACATTTCTGTGAAGTGCACTAAAGCAAAAGAGAGATCTCAGATCATCTGAATGTCTTCTCTACCCTCTTTTCCTCCCTCATGTAAACTCACTGAATATAGGATGGCTTGGAGTAATTTATGAGTCATCCATCAAAATATCAAATAATTAAAAATTGTCTTTTCTCTCTCAGTGAGGCCTCTGACCATTATCACAAGACAGAAATGAAGCTGTTGACCTGGATTGACATTTATTGTTCACATTCTTTATATAGTTTTGATGTATTCTCTTTCATGCTTCTTGGAACAAACCACCATTGAATTCTTGTCTGTCACTCAGTTTGCTCAGTTTGTATGTTCCAACAGTGTCAAACTGATGCTGGATGTGTGAGCAAGGGAGTGAGTACATACCACTCAGGAGCTGGGAGAGATGTCCTTGACATCACGCACACAACCAGATGTGTTGTCCAGGATATTTCTGCATACTTAGTCACAACAGACTCTGAGCCTGTGGGGTTAGCTGTACACTTCTCTGTAGTGTTCAGGGAAGCTGTGATGTGATAGAAATACTCATGTATGAAGATGAAAAGGTGGTTTCCTGAGCTTTGGGTTTGTGCATGTACTTGTTATTGGCTGCTTGATATCCCCTGTTGTGATTTTAGCAGCCAAGTGCCTATCTTGTGAATATTGCCATGGCTGCAGTCAGTGTTATCACAGGGACCATGGATAAATGCCCATCTGCTGGCCAGGTCATCATATTCCCCTTACACAGGTCAGTTGTGATCAGGCTTTGTGATACACAATCTGCACTGGCCTCTCTTCATGCAATGGGAAAAGGCTTTGGGGATTTTGTGTTACCACTGTCTGTGAAAATTCCCTTACAAACCCGTCCACTCATTCTGTATGCGAGAGATGCCTTAATACATTACATGACATCCATGTATTACTTTTCAAATTATATTACCCTTTTCTTTCATGGTTGACACAGTCCAGTGCTGGTGTCCTGGTTCTTAGCCTTCTCTGTGGCCTGACAATTATGGCTCATATTCCCCGGAGTTTTCTGCTTCAAACCATCTTGAAGCTCCTCCTGTATGGATTTGATAATTTGAAAGGCAAGGCTTCACTTGATACAATGTTCAAACAAATTTCATGGCATAATAGATGGCTTTTCATTACTGAAAAGTGAGTTTTTCCTCCTCAGGTATCACTGTATTGGTATGCTGAGAATAAAAAGTTGCAGTTCTTGATTCCTCCACATGCAACCTCCTCCCAGGTGTCCTTGGCTGTGCCAGACATGTTCTTACTCTGCACTGGCTCCACCACCTGGTTTCAGGACTGATCCCTATCCTTCCCCTCCCAGATGGATGCCGTTATGAAATTCTCCCAATTTTTCTGTTTCCATATCACTAAATCACACCTTTTACTGTCAACTTGGGTGCTGAAACAAACTCCCCAGGGTAGTGGTCACAGCACCAAGCCTGACCGAGTTCAAGAAGCTTCTGGATGGTCCTCTTGGAGCTGGTCTTGTGCAGGCCCAGGAGTTAGACTCGATGACCCTTGTGGGTCCCTTCCAACTCAGCATATTCTGTGATTCTGTGAACTTCCTTGGCAAAGCCTTGTGTTTTGGAGGGCAGCACAACCATCTTCAGTTTCCTGGCCTCTGCTCAGCTCTGGCCCATCTCCAGAGTGGTTCACATCACTGATGTTCACCACCTTCCTTTTTATTTTGTTGCACCAATGCTGGCAGTCTTTTCTGATCATTTCCTATTTCTCTAGCCTCCTGCCTGGCTGTTCCTTGTTGTCATCCTTAAAGGATTCAGCATGGTGTCTGCATTCACTCCCTCCCACTGGCAGTAGAGTGCCAGGTCAACTGTGCTTGCTGGTCCTGCAGCATCCCCCCTCTCCTGCCATCAGGCATTTCTCCTTGCTGCCCTTCAGGCAAGTGGTGGTGTCTCTCCTAGTCTTTCAAGTGTTTATCTGGAAACAATGTCCCTCTGTTTACAGAAGAAATACTTCAACCAAAGAAATAAACCAGTATCTTGCTCATGTTTTGTTGAAGTTGCCACTAGAAATGTAAAGTATTCCCTTTCTGAGCTCTCAGCTATCTGTTTTTGAGTGTGACATCCTTAGGGCAAACGTTAGGTCTGCTCGGTGGAGATCTGCCCAGTTTTATTACTATAACAAAGAGTCAGCAGACAATAATGTATTTTTATTTTCAGCTCTCATTATGCTGCCTCACATAGGTTGAACAATCCCTTGTTCTTTTTTCATTTCATTTCCTTTAAGCACACAAATGTATACGTCCATGCATACCCCTGTGTGGCTGCAGTGGGGACTGTGTTGGTATTTGCAAGAAGAAAGGCCAGAGATGAGCAGGGACATCTGATCTTGAATTCAGGAGACTGATGCTTGACTGCTTTCTCTGAGCAATAGGATACAAAATTCCAGCTTCATTCTTCACCCTCTTCCTCAGGATGTTAAAGAGGAGGAGCTGCCCTTATTGCTCAGACATCAACACCTGGCTTTTTGTTCCCTGTCTGATGGCAAAAAGTGACCATTGCATTTACTTTGTTTCGCTCTGCATACTGTGTTTTCTATATACTGGAAGGCAAGTGGCTTTCCAACACTTTGTCACACAAAAATCTAGATGATCCCAAAGCTTAAAGTCTCATCTAGTCCATCTGTTTTTTCAGCATTATTATTCATATAATGAAAATATATTTCCATCAAAATGGAAGGGAGAACCTCTAGCCTTTGAGGTCTGACAAGGCTAGCTAGCATGAAAATTTGCTTTAGGCCTGCAAAGGTGCAGTAATGAATCTTTCAGTAGTTTCTGTTCTGCTATGTTGTCCTTACAGAGAGTGAGATGCCTCTGAAAACATCCTCATTTATTATAATGGCTCATGAGAGAAGAAAAAGAAGATGAAACTAGGCTCTTGTGTGTTGTTGCTTTTATGGAAGAAGTACTTCAAACAATAGGTGCTGAAAAACAATACATATGCAGTGAATTCTGACTTCATGAAAACGCAGAATAGGGAGACCTGTTAAGTCCTTGCATTGGTGAAAAGGTAAATGATGGCCCACAAAGATCCCCAAACACTTCTTACATGTATAGACCAGCCAAAGACTGCGTCATCTTGGTGTCTCAAGCTGGTTCCCAGGAGAGGAACAGATGGTCCCATGCTGCTTCCATTTATCCCAGTAGGTCTTTGCCGTGGTCTTGGGTGGTTGCTCAGCAAGTGGTCTTAGATGTCTTCCTGCTTTGAACTGGGCCAATTTCAGTAAATTAGTGATATATATTTGCAGAAAATAAACACACCTGAAATGTATTGGTTAGTGTACTTGAAACCTGAGCAGTCTAATCACTTACTTTTAGTAATAGCAGAGAAATAAAGGAAAGCGATGACTCCTACTGTGAGAGAAATGGTGTGCTCACCTCTCTCCTGCTTCTTCAAGTCCTCTGGGGTCAGTGTTGAGAGGGCTGCACTATGGATCCTTGCCAGCACCCCAAGCTGTATGCATGTGGTAGTGATGTTCTTCCTCTTATCCTCAGTGTCCAGCTAGAGCTGTTTTTATTCATTTCCTACAATGCTTTTGCACCTCAGTCTTCCTTAGCTGGTCTGTGATTGTGTGGAGTGCTCAGCACTAAGATGACCTGAAGGATGAGTCCTTTGACACTGGGGGAACATCTGGAGTGATCTGGTATGTTGAGATGGATGTGCTATCTGTAACTACTCGTTCAAGCAAGCAATGACTTTGGAAATCAGAATGGTAATGACTTGGGAAGGCTCCTACCAGGTCTTCTACAGAGCCTGGGGCTTAGGGTCAGGCAAAGCACTCAGCAGAGGATGTTCTAGCACAGACTGTTATGGACAGCAACTGGTTAAAAATTGCTAAGCAACAGGAACCCTCAATTCATTCACTTAGAAAAGGATTCTTTTCCTTCTTGCTTTTTTTTTTTTTTTTTTTGAGCAGAGCACCAAGTCTCAGTATCTCCTGAACTGCTTTATAAATCAGAGGGAGCTGCCTGTGGGCAGCTCTCCTTGTGAGTGGGCAACTCCTGCAAGTGGGCTTCATGTTGCAATCAATGCAAATGCATTTCTCCTGCTCCCTGTAGCTGCCATCCCTCTTGGAGGAATCCATGCTCAGAGTAACACAGGAGCAACTGTGTCTGTATTGCTGGGGACACCCAGCTTGTCACCATGGATGGAAGTGGTTTTGTGCTGGAGCGCTGGGCAGTAATTGGGCCAGTGCCAGTGGGTCCCCATTATGGATGTTTGACCAGTTTGCAGTCGAGTGAACACAGCTGAGAGCAGCAGTCCTGGCATTTCTGTGTCAGTGCTCAAGTGGCATCATCCCAGCTTCCAGTCTGCTACTTGTGTACTTGCTTACTGGAAGTTCTGTTTACATCAAGCCTATAGAGAAACTGCTCTATGGAGTACCTCCTCAAGTGAACAGAAAGTCATCTCTGCCTTAAAGTGAAGCATTTCTTGGGTAAATGCAAAATGCTTCCCTGAAACAAGTGTTAGTTACTGGAATATTAAAAAGGAAAGTCCTTTACTTTAAAGGACATAGAAACTCTGGCCAAGGTCTGATTCCTAAAATACTCCGAAGGGAAGAGGAATCAATCACTTCAAGCTCTATTTAGGCTTTCTAAAGTAGAATCTACCTGGAAGCACTCAAAGCTGATAGATATGGAGTGAATGACAAGGGCTTGCTGGAGACAGACAGTTTTCAGGTTTTATTTGTGTTCCTGTTTTGTGAGTGCTCATTTCTGTACTTTGAGAGACAAAAAAAATACATGAGAATTAATTTCATAAATGCCCAAGGTTTTAAGATCTGGGTATATCTGAGGCATTCCCTTGCTAGTCATGCAGGCAGATGTTTCCACCTGTGCTTTGCAGGAAAGAATAGCTGATAACCCAGGAGTATCAGCCCTAGGTAATGCTCCTTAAGGAGATGTTGTTTTCCTGGCAACAGTCCAGTTTTCTACATGATGGAAAAAACCAACCTCCCACTCTTCTTTTCTGTATATACCCACAGAAATGTCAGAAATGTGCAGTTCAAAACAGATACAAAGCAAGTGTGGTCTGGCTACACTTCACACCAGTAGCTGTTTTTAGTGGGAGGCGGACCTGATCCTGCATAGGGCACAGAGCTGTATCATTCCCTGTGACCTTGCTCTTGGGAGATTTCCATCCCATACTTATATCAGCTAGTTGGTGATATGACTGCCTAATTGAAGATGCTATATTTGCATTTATTAAAAATAATGAACTTCTTCTTCTGACCAAGCCTTCTGGCTATATCCAGAATCACTGTCAGCGTCTCACTCACTGCTTGCTCTGATGTTCAAAGTATGACAGATGCTTATTAAAAGCAACAGTAGAGAGTTATGAGGCAGAAAGAAATCAGGAAGAGGGTCAGTGAATAGTATTAAGTCAGTAGGCAGTAGGCAGAGTTTATATGGTATAGAGCAGCTATAAAAGGATGGACCAGGATTTAATGGCTGGCAGACAATAATGATGGATTAATGGTGACCAATGGGGATGTATCTCCCTGCTAACTGAGCTTGGGAGAGAGTGTGCACAGGCTTCTGCTGGGGCAGAGGCACACCCCAGTGGGCCCTTTGCTGTGTCTGTGTATGCCTAGATGTGTCTGCTCACTGTCTGAGTGACACTTGTGGCCCGTTGCCATGGGGGACTCACCTACCTGTTGGGTGAACTTTTGTGGGGAAAAGGATGGGTTTAGGCATAGCACCAGCATCATGAAGTGGTACATACCTTCAGCTATGCAGGCAAGCACTTGAAGACTGTGGGGAAACATTCCATTAGAGAGCCCCATGATGTGCTGCTGGAGTTTCTCCCTGCACTGGGATGTGAGCAGTGCTCTGGAGTGTTGCAAATCCATCCTTGGGGCTGCAGTCAGGTTCAAAACGATACAGTGTCTCCTTTCCCTGAGGTACTTTTGGTCCTCTGATAGCAGCTTGTATCCAGGATGCTGGTTTAGGTACCCATACAGCTACAACTGTGCATTTCACCATCACAATCAGTGTTCAGTCAGCTTCTTGCCTCTAAAGGAAGTACTCTGAAAAATATTCAGCTCCTCAGATAGAGGATGGCTACCAACACTTGTTACAACTCAAAGTTTTCTCTTCAGTGTTGATAAATTTGGATGATCATCTTTGGGGAAAGAGAATTCCTGCCTGCAGTGGCAAATAGCCTGTTTCTTTAGTGCTTATGATACTTCTGTTCCTCTGAGGTCTTTTTTTTTTATCTGTGAGGGAAAGCATCTGCTTTTTAAACTGGAGATTTGGGAATCTCTACTCATCTACGCAGGCACAGACACATTCCCTCTTTTCCCCATTCCTGTATATTTGAGCCATTCAAATAAAAATGTATGTAACAGCTTATCCTGATGATTTCATAGGGGTCTGTCAATACTGGTTTCCAGCCAAAACAGATCTTTCTTTTCCTTTCAAGTTTCAAAGAAAACTGAATAGTTGCATTTGTCCTCTTCTTTCATATGCCATGCTGTTTCAAGTAAACAACAGTGCAGCATCAGGAGTGCAATTTTGTGTTCCCAAATTACTTCTTTCTCAGGGGTCTCACCATATGGGCAGCCTGATCTGACACTCACAGGCCAAGCTCCTTCTGGCATGGCTGGGATCCAGCTGATGTCAGGAGGAATCCTGAAGCCACCGACTTTCAAGGTGCTTTTTGATGTAAGGAAGTTAGACTCAGGTGGTGGTTGGGCTCTTTTTCCAAGTACCAAGTGATAGGATAAGAGGAATTGGCCTCAAGGGGAGGTTTAGTTTGGAGATTAGAAAAAATTCCTTCACCAAAAGGGTGATCAAGCACTGGCACAGGCTGCCCAGGGCAGTGAGGCTGTCACCATTCCTGGAGATATCTAAAACATGTGTAGATGGGACACTTACAGTATAATGGTTGAGTGGTGACCTTGGCAGTGTTTGACTTCTGCTAGTGACAGTTTGCTTAGATCGAAGATTCCATTTTTGACATCTTGGAGACATCTGCTCTGGCCTCTGCTCACCCTCCAGCCTCTGTTCTCTGCACAAGTGCCAAGAGCAGTGATTTTCCACATGCGCACTGTAGCCTATCTAATATTTTAATGCGTGAATACAAATAAAATATTAATAAAATAAATATAAATACTTAAAAAAGAGCTTAAGAATCTCATGCAACTTTTCACTGCCTGGTGAAGATTGATGTAGTCTGAGGGACCCCCATCTGAATCTGAGTGGCTGGAGGAGCCTGTTACCCCAGGGGCAACAGACTGGGAGAAGAATGAAGAGGGGTGAAAGGAGGGAATGTTGCACAAGCCAAGATAGGCTTCATCCACGATGACAAAGGCCCCTGTGAGCCCCAAGTCTTGGGCAGTTTGCACCTACCTACAAGCTGACGTGTTTCAGTTCAGTATTTTTGTTTTGAAAACAGTACCTTTCCCCAGGCATTCTTCACAAAAAGTTTAATTACTGTATTTTGTGTTGTAAAACAAGAAAAAATAAATTATTTTGTGTAATGCCTTTTGAAACTAGAAACAAATGGGAAGCTCTTTGCTGGTATATGCTGGGAATGGAAATACACTTGTGCATGCAAAGACAGCATTGCATGTAAGGCAAAACAGGTAAGACAGGCCTGTACCTCCAGGGACACCAGTGCTGCACAGTTCCTGATCCTGGCAGAGCTGGGATCTGTGTTTGAGGGGATCTGTACTGCAAAGTTAGAGGAAAGCCAGTGAAACTTGTTGACACTAGGTGGTATGGTCTCTGGTATGGAAATGTATTTCTTCTGACAAATACAGAATTTGCACAGATGCTGCCTTAATCTCAGTCATCATGTGCAAGTAGCAAATTAATTTGGCTTCTGACGCCTGTCGCAGTAAATTTGACTCCTTCTGTACCTGAGCATTTGCTATTTCACCTTCTGAGGAAACATAACCAGAGGTGTAGCTGATTTTTTGAAACATGCCAGGACTGGAAAAAGGGCTGGGAATTGTCCTACCTCCTCTTAGTCGTTGGATGTTTGTAGAGTTTTCTTTCAATAGTTTATTGTTTTAATATTCTTTAAAAATACATACACACACATACTTGGCAGAAAAGTAACTTATTAACTGCCTTTTGCATGTGCTTCTGGTGTGTGAGAGAGGAGGTGAAGGAAAAGAATTGTGCTGAAATTTTGTTTCCCCCCACTGCACATAGTAATTTTCCTCCGAATTTTCTGCTTGAGAAGATTGTTGGAGGTTGCTGCTTTCCACCTTTCTGTCAGATTCTTAATTAGCAGGAGCACACAGCCCGCACAGCTGGGGCTTTGGTGCCTTGCTCACTATCGCTTCCCACTCAGATTTCCATTCATTCAGAGTTAGTACCCAACCCAAAGCCCTGGCTTCCCCCTGAGACCCTCAGCATGTCTACAGGACTTCAGTTTAGTATTCGCTGGAAGAGCTGCACTGATGCTCTCTCGCTAGACCTACAGGCTGCTGGTTGGAGCCATAAGGGAACAGGGGGAAGAATTAGCCTGTGTGTTTATGTGGCTGTGCTCCAGTAAATATTTTGATGCATCTGCTGCCAGCTCTGGTCTGAGGGAATCTACCTAGCATTTAAATTTTGATGGGGAGCTGTTTTGAATAATAACAGTGCAGCCGGCTGTGAGTCAGTGCATGTGTGTTGACTTAAAAAAAAAAACCTCAAAGCTTAACGCTTGCTGAACGCTGAGCTGCAGTGCTTTGCTTTTTCCCTCCTCCTTCCTTCTTTTCATTCTTCTCTTGACTTCCTCTGTTTTGTTTTGTTCTTGGGGGCATTTCACATAGATTTTGTTCACTGTCAGTGAAGGGTGGGGTAAGGATAATAAAAAAAAAAATAAAAATCCCAGCTAAAATAAATCCTCCTCAAAAACTCACGAGTAGCTTTTGCAATGGGTGCCGTAATGGGTACGTTCTCGTCTCTACAGACGAAACAAAGAAGACCATCAAAAGGTAAGACCTACTGTTATGCTTTTCCTGTCCCTTTGGTATATTTGCTGTGGGGAAAAATTGTATTAGGAAGGGAGGAGAAAATGAACATGTGCCACTTGCAAGTAACGTGGGAATGTTTTTTTTTTTTTTGAGGTGTAATTTGCAGAGAAGAGTGGAATGCAAGGTGGTGGAAAAAAAACGTGTGGGCATGAGAATATTGCTCTGGAGGGGTTTGGGGGTGAAAAGCATCTGAAATACTGTAATCCTTCATGCAGGCATGTATGAGGAGGAGATACTCAGTGGCTCCGTATGCAGAGCACTTGCAGAAGAATCCTGTTTATTTCCAAATCCCATGCTTTATAAACCCTTTGAAGAGGGAATAAAATGTAGATACACAGCAAATTCTCCCCAATGCCTTGGGGTTTCTGTCTCAGGAAGTAATGTTAGAGTCAGTATTGCATATTCAGTAATCCAACGCCAAGTGTGCAGTACAAATGATGTGTGTTTTATAAAGATTAACAAGAGGGGAAAAAATTAGATTTTTTTTAAAGGAGGAGAGAAGCAGAAGCGCATGAAAAATGAGAAAGCAAGTAGCAATCCCATGGATTTTAATTCTTAAATCCATAAATATCTGTAAATGCCGATTTTTCAGGAGGTCTGGTTTGTGTAGTGTTTGCCTGAGCTTTGCTCAATTTTCTTCAGGGTTAATTCAAAAATTTCTGGGTGTTGCTGAGCAGAAAGTTGGAAGCACTGTCAGGGGCACATCCATACTGTACAGAATGAGTATTGTTTGGAAAACAAAAGGAAAGACTCTGTGACTTCAACAAGTTTTTCTGCAATTTGGAAATATTTTCTGCCAGAACCTTTGCATTTAACAGTCTCTTGGTCCTAGGGTGGGTCTCTATTTCCACTAGATCTATTGCTCAGTTCATATATATACTTTTGAATTGCAAGTTGGTATGGATTTTTGTGCAGTTTAAATTAAAACTGTCTTAGGAAATGTCAAACACCAAGTAATCACTAAAATGAGAAATGGGCACAAGATGTGCAGGGGGTTTAATTGTGGCAAGTTCATGAGCAAGTGTAAAATTCTGTGTTCCTGGTACCGGTTTTATGTTAGGTGTGTATACATGGTTTACAGGTCACCTTCTTGTGTTATTATGATGCATCCATGATTGTACAGTTGCCTGGGACATGTGAAGTATTACTTACAAATGCAAGGATAGCTCTATAACTAAGTACTGAGTTACACCCGGAGCTGGGAGACTCATATTTAGGCACTGAAGTACACAAGAACTGAGCAGGATGTGCTGGGCATGATGGCTACTATGACACCAAGTGGAGTCTTGTCCACCTGCCAGAAACCTGAGAGCTGAAGCTGATTTCTACTAAATGTAGAGAATTTGTGTCTGAACATAACTTTTCTCTGCAACTTTATTGTCATGTGATTGGCTCAACTATTTAGTGGTTGGTAGCCACTGCTTTTTGTTGGAGGTCATGAGCAGTAAAAATCCAGCAGCTGGTCACACATTTTAACCTTTACAGTGGAATTCAATTTTGCTGATGCCTGCTGGCAGTTCAGGTTGTTCAGCTATATTTATGAAACTTGTGTTTCCAGAGTTATCTCCTTCCGGCTCTGATGTGTTATCAACATGATATTGCTGATTAGTAGAGCACCCAGTTGGAAAGAGCGCTTTGGAGGAAATGCTTTTGATTTTCTTGGCTATTTTCAAAGCCAGTACAGAATTTTACACCTTTTTAGTCACTGTTTACCTGTCAGGAGAGAGCATTGCAAAACAACAGTGCTGGTTTTTGCTGTCTTCAGCTAGTTGCAGATGTTTCTCTAGACTGATGCCCAAATGTTCCCTCAGATCTCCAAACAGGACAGACAGAGACAGGTTTGTTAGTGTTTTACACGACTGATAACACTTCTCTTTACCAGCAATGAAACACTAATGTGTGCTGGATTTGAATACAATCTGAAATTATCATTTTTCTGTGAGATAAATAGTTGGTAGAAGTCAATCATCACTACACAATGAACTCCTTAGTGTTGTCCACATGTTCCCTCAGTATCTCTTCCAGCCCCCAGCCATCCTGATGGACTCTGCTGGACCATGTTCTAGCATATCCATGTCTGTCTTGTTCTGGGGAGCCCCAGACTGGCCCCAGCACTCTGGATGTGTTTGCCCAGCTGCTGAGCAGAGGGGAAGGGTCACTTGTCCCAGTGCTGGCTGCACGGCTGCTGGGGCTTCTCTACCAGGGGGCAGCTGGTTGGTGATGCCCAGGTGTTACTGTTCTATTGGATATTGCTGTGCCTGTCTTTGAGTGAAATTTTTATTTTATTATTAGATTATCGCATGCTATTTTCTTTTATTTTAATTATATTTTTAACTATGTGTTTATTAGACTATTTTAAGACTTGCTGATAAAACAAGGACTTGGAGAAATAGCTATAACAGTTGTATTCACACCTCTGCAAATGCACTCTTGTCCTGGTAAATGTGCTCTTCCAAGTAGCTTGAAGATAATTTCTATAGCCTTTCCCAGCTAAGTAGCTCACACCTGTATTTGAAGCTCTGTATCTCTGGTGTAAAAAAATAAAAGCAAAAAACAGGCACTGTTTCAAGAATAGGTAAAATAAACAGGTCATGTCTAAAGTGAGGAGTTTCCAGAGATCAGTTAATACCAGTAAGCACATGGTGCGTCTGGGCAGAGTAGGCTCAAATGGCCCATGCTGAACCCTTCCAGCTTCAGTGCACAACACTCCTCTGTCTGCCTGTGCTGTCCTGCTTATGGCTGTGTCCAGAGTGCTGACAGTGGGACTGGAGACTGGTTTGGTTATTCCAGCTGTGAGCAGTTGTGCTGGAAAGGACGTAGTGTGTAACAGTTATTGGGATTCCCCCAGGTGTGGGGGATTATTCCATTACCTGGGAAGGGGAGCGCTCTCTCCCCTCACTCCCTGGACACGTGGTTCCCCAGGGACCAGGACGGTCACACAGAGACTCACGGAGAGAAGGAGGAAAAAGAGGGTTTATTTCCATCAGTACAGAGCTTTAAAGGTAGGGGTCATTTTACTATAACCTATAGGGGAAAGGGGACCCAGGTTAGGACCAACGGGGTGGGGTTTAACAAGGGCCAATGTGGAAGGGTTTTACAACAGGAGTTTTTGGGGAAGGGAAGACACAGGGACATTAAAGGTACAAATCTACCTGTAGCATGTATTCACACTACAGTAAAAGCTTCAGTTTCTGAGACATTTGCACTTGTCTCTTCATTTGCATTAACATTCCATCTATGACAAGATTCTTTCCATTCCTTAAGGTGTGTGTCGATTACCACAATAGTGTGGCACTGTTCAAGACTAGAAGATTTAATTACTTGTTCTAATGAAAATGGGGAGCCTGAATCAATAAAGGCAGGAGTGACACAGAAATTGTCTTCAAGTGAAGAGCAGTGGTCCATCAAGTGTGAGCTCTGGTCTCTGAGAGAGGACAGTGTTGTGGGTTTGTAGAGGAGGAGACCATTCAGTGGCTCGAATGTAGAAACTTAATCCAATATAATTGCATTTTGTCCTGGTGGGTTGGGTCCTGGTGGTCCTGGTGGGTAAAGATTTATCTTAGACTTGCAATCTTATCAGTAAAGCGGCAGAAGTTTTTCCTGTTCACTGTAGTGTCCCTGGATGGTCTGTGACATTTGTGCTGTTTGCTTTGGGAGTGTCTCAAGGCAGTTCCACCAATTATTTGTACATTTCATAAGAAATTGTTTCCTGTGATTTCCTCAACTGATGACATTTTAACTTCATTCATTGTTGGGATTCTTGTCTGCCAGTTTCAGTATTCTTAGTCAGCCCACTAAAAGGTAATACCTCTTTCCACCCCACTGATTTTGCTTGTATCTCAGACCAGCACTCCTGGGTTGCTGGTAGACCCTGGCTGTGGTTTTGGGGACAAGCTGACAGTGAGCCAGCAGCAAAGGTGGCTGCTGGCCTCCTGAGCTGTGTTGGGCAGAACATCTCGAGCAGATCAAGGGAGGTGATGCTCCTCCTCTGCACAGCCCTGGGTGAGACCTCTACAGTGCCTTGCTTGGTCCTGGGCTTCCCTGTATGGGAGAGGTGAGGGCTTACTGGCCTGAGTACACTGACAGGTCATGAGAAATATTAATCACTGGGAGCATCTGGCATACAGGGACAGACTGAGAGAGCTGTGATTGTTCAGCCTGCAGCAGAGGAGGCTCAGGGAGGTCTTAACCAGACTACATAAAAACCTGATGGGAGGAGCAGCGGTGATGGAGCCAGGCTCTCCTCTGTGTTGCCCAGGGTCAGGTGCAGGGACAACAGGCACAGACTGAAATACAAGAAATTCCATTTGAATATGAGACAAAGAAATTACTGTGATGGTGACCGAACACTGGAATAAACCCCGCAGAGGGACTGTGGAGTCTCCAAGCTTGAAGATACCAAAAACCCAATTGAATACAGTCCTGAGCAACCTGCTGTAGTTAACCCTGCCTTGAGGAGAAAACTAGAGGTACCTTCCAACTTTATCCACCCTCTGGTTCTGGGAGTACTGTCACTTTAAGAACCCTAAAGATGCAAGGATTTGGGGTAGTAGAACAGGAAGAAACATTCAGAGCTCGGTATGGACCAAATGCCAAGAAAGCTAAGGAGTGCTTGGTCCTCTCTTTAGTACGTTAGTAGTTAGTGCTTAGACAGATGATTGAGATGGACTTGAGAATTTCAAGCTGCTCCTATGTCCTCCTGCAAACATAAGCAATAAAACAACAAATGAGGGGGGGGAAAATGAGCAAAACCACAGAACGAAAAAGCAGAAGGCCAGCACAGCAGATAATGCACACAGAAACGCATCTGTGATTTCAACTAGGTGCAGAAAGAGTTATTTTTTTGTTTTACAGTCTGCACCAAATCATGACCTAATTCGTGGCTAGAATCAGCTATTTCCATATTCATCATGGAAGCATTCAGTTTAGCAGATTGCCAAACCAGAGAGAATTTCTTGTTTTGACTGCTCTCTGTACCTCTTCATTCTTTTGTTTGTTCTTTCTGCTCTCTAAATTCACACAGCTCCATCCTCCCCTGCCTTCCTCCACAGTGAAAGTGAAATACAACTCAACTATTTTTCAACACCTGAATCTTGTTGTGTTTAGAGCTACAGGTTGCAGCAGCAAGCAGTACCACTTTCAGTTGATAATCTGACTGCTAAATGTGAGTAATCATGTTTTGATCCAAGACCACACAAACCTAAAGTAGCAAGTGGAATCTGGTGCAGTTGTTTAATTTTGCTAGAGCTAACTGTGGAAATTTTGCTTAAAATGTCGACTGTGTCATTTTTATAGTGAGCAATTTCTAGGCTTTGTTTTGAAAAGGTTTATTGTCCAAAATTATCAGATTTTGTGTCTGACCAGCTGTATTTTCAAGTTTTACTTACCAGGAAACCAACTCTTTGATTCAGCAGTCTTCATAAGGACATCAGATTGCCCTGAGGTCATAAGGTTGATGGGTCATGGTTGTGCCCTTTCACTTCCCTGTGATAGAACAATCTGCTTCTCTGCTCAAAAGTTGAAAAAATGTTCAAAAGTGTTTCAAAGAATGGGCCCTGTTCAGCCGTAGTCATGAAATGGAGATGATAGATTTGGGCAGGGAGGTTGCCCTGTGTTTCACTTGGCCTAGTACATACCATTGCAAGAGAAAAGATTTGAAGTTGCCCTTCTCTTGCATTTAGTCCTCAAAGAAACCTGAAAGCCTGCCATTGTTGTGAATGAATGTGTGTGCCCTAAAGCCTCAGACTGTACAGCCCTGTGCCCTGGGTATTTTCTTCACAGAGTGAAGATTTGTCCTCACCTGTTTTCCTGGCCATGCAGTTGAGGCATCTGTGATGGGTGACACGCAGGTGAGGGAGTTGTTTGCCCCAGCCTTCTTGTGTTCTTCCAACCAGAGTTCACCCAAGTCTGGGATTAGACGTGAGCAGGATTTACGGACTCATGACTTCTTCCATTCCCCACTCCCCTTTTCAGGCAAAATTTCTTTAGCTCCCATGCAATTGCTAGCTCTATTTCTTCCCTTGCCTTCAATGGACTCATGCAGTGAAGCAGAGGGATCTCAAATAGCTGGTTTTAAGAGTGGATAGCAAAGACAAAATTAAAATAAGCTATTGTGTGTCCTTGATTGCTTTCCAGAGGCATATAGCTCCTGCCTGAAATGCTGGAGTCAGATCCAGCTTGGAGGTTTGGCATAAAGCAAAATCAGTGGAGGAAAATACACTGTATAGTGTTCGAAGTTGTGTGTATGCTGATTTCCTGCCTGTAAGCACAGGCACTGTTTGTGTCTGCTACGTGCAGCATGTCCACACAGAGCCATAAAAACCCACCACAAAGAAAAGAGGTGATTAGAGATTTCAGCTCGGCATGCCTGTGGCCTACAGTGCTTTGAAGTTTCATATTGTTCCACAATAATTCAGGAGGGTAGATCAGAAATTACTTCCCAACTTTTAACTTCCAGCCTTGGTAGCCTTCCAGCCTTTATCATCACCAGCTCCTCCAGTGTGCATTACTTCATATTTGATGTTTCGAATGACCACTAGGAAGCATTTGGATTTTTTGCAACTGAAAATATTTAACACTGTAGATGTGAAAAGCTTGGAACTCAGTACTTCCCAGAAGTTTTGAGTAATTCCTAGCTTTACAGTTTTTAATGTCACCAAATATGTAAACAGGAGTCAGTAAGGGTTATACAAATTTTTTGAGGAAAAATCTATAAAAAATCAGATCAAGGTAAACCAAAGGTATTCTGATTTTAGTCAAATGTGAAGGAAAAATAAAAGTCTTTTATTTCTCCACTTATAAACCTACAATCAAAAAGTTTATTTTGATATTTATTTTCTGTTAAAAATCCTGAAAATTTACATTTTTTTCAAATATTAAGTGGGGTTTTTTAGCTGAAATATTTAAGTAATCAAAATAACTACTAATTATGACTGTTCACCAAAACTTTCCAAACCCTTTATTGGTTTGTGATTTTATCATAGTTTTAGATGTGAATGCATAAGTGTGACTGCTGTAGTACTTCATTGGAGTGGGGGATAGACCTGAATGATTATGTCAAGTATTGTGTTTCTTATTCAAAATCATTACCCAGAAAGTGTCATGGCACAAAGATGCAGAAAGTTGGGGTATCTGTTCAGAGTCTCTTCATCCTGTCACCACTGACTCCATGGCTATTTCTAAGGTAAGAACCTTCGGCGCTTCTCTGAGAGGCATTTTCCATCAGGTGCAGAGCGCTCTAGGCACCCTGTGTCATCCCTACAGAAGGGGACCCAATGGGGTTGGGTACCAACTGGGAATTGAAGGAGCTATATATTAACACAGCAGCATTTTTAACCGAAATATATTAAATACCAAGGAAGGTATTTAATTTTTACCCTTTTATTTATTCTGAGGTGCCAGAGCAAAGGGTAATAACTGTCATTACAAGATGGATTGTACTTAACAAACCAAAATTATTGAAGGTATGAGCTGCATCCACATTTTCAAAATAGGCAAGTCAAAACCGAAGCATTTGTGCCCATGTGTCTCCAATCCCTGTTTATATCTGCCACTGTGGGGTGATGTCTTTGGTCTGGACTGAAAAAGATACAGGTAGTGGTCAGTTTGTTTCTACCTAATTTCTGCTGGTGGTGCTTGGGGTAGGGAGGGTCTGAACAGTTTGTGCAAAGCACAGGAGAAAAGATTTGAAGTTCACAGGCAGGACAAGCAGCTGCCAGGAGACAAGGAAGGACTGTGTGCCCGCAGGCAGGTGTGGGGCAGCAGAGTTGCCCTGGGGGGTGAACTGGGACCTGCAGGTAGGCTGAGGGAGGCTTGGGCAGGTGGGAGGGAAGCTGACCTGGCTGTGGTACGAAGATGTTTTAAGGAAGACATGAACAGGGTAACAGAACTGTCCTTTCCTGGCAGAGCTCTGCGACATCTGTTTGGCTTTCCTCAATCCAAACATTCCTTTCTTGACATATTCAACAAGCACAGCTCTTCACACACACACACTAGTGTTTGCTTTTCTCTTGCTCCACAAAAACCCTCCTCCTCCAAGCTCATTCTACAGACTGGTTGGGAAGTGCCCAAAATTTCTGTAGATGGCCACAGATGCAGTCTGTAAAAGCCAGCAGGTAGGCACAGGACATTTTATATTCTGGCTGATGTGATGGGATTTTTGTAGGCCTTGCCTGGTAACCAGATCAAAACATAGGAAGTATTCCATCCCACAGCTTTATGTAATCAGGTGTATAAAAGCTGCTGGAGGAGGTGCTCTGTCTCTCTTTTCCTTCTCGGGTGAGCTCAGTGACAAGTCTCGGTGTTTTTTGGACTTGCTTATCTGCATGAGCGAGGCCTGTCCAAGAGTTGTTGTCTGGGCCGGCGGAGGTGAAGAATTTGCCTTTCCTAAGGGAAGTAGTGAGATTTCTATTGTGTTTGTTATTTATTGAGTTAATTCCTAAGTTTTGATTGTGTATATTTGTTTGTGTTTTCCCTTTTTGTGTCCCTTTTTTTCCCTTTCCCTGTTGCCTGTCCCCTATTGGGATTGGTTGGAGTTCCTGTTGCTTTGTACGTAGTGTTTAACTGTATATAAATGTAATATATATAAATATATATGTTTTTTTTTCTACAATTTTCTTTTGCTACCTTTTTTTCCTTTTGGGAGACAGAGGGGGAACCTGTCCAGCTGGGGTTTGGGTTTGTCCTGGAGCCAAGCCAAACTTTCACAGCTGAGAACAGCTGACAGAGAACACAGCTGAGAGGATGCCTGTTGTGCTGCTGGAGGCAGGTTTCTAGGAAACCTGGGAGAACCCGGCATTTTTGTATTGACGGGTCTTGGTGGAAGAGGAGAATGTCACCTTGGAGGGAGGACCTGAATTACTGCCTGCAAAAGATCAGTGCTGACCATCAGGGGCATTTACTTCTCTGACAAAATAAGTATTTCAGCCTGTCACATTTATATGCAGGAGAATATGGATGAAACAAGCCGCATTCACAAGATTTACCTAGTTAGAACATGGTTTCAGAGACACAGCTCAAATGTTTTGACAACAATTCTAACTTTCCTGTCTGCAGCTCAGGCCCAAGCTCCCAGGGACTTTTTCCCAGGCTGCTGTTGATCTGTTGTAGTGAGTGGTGCTACACATCCATCCCATAGATTTTTTGATTATCAGCTGAAACCTCAGGCAGGGCCCCTGATTTAGCACATCAAACTGCATGAGCTGAGGCTTGTTCTCTGTAAGGTACACACAGCCATGTGAAAGGTAACACCAGCTGCAAAATGTTGGGAGCCAACAAACATCTGAGGGGAACAACCTGTTCCATCCCCTGCAGGTGAGCCCTATGATGGGGTTCAGCATCCCTTTACATTTCTAATCCACATAGTTCAAGGGACTTGTGTGTTGCCATCTGAACTGGGAGCAGTGCATGCAAATTAAAAATGGGAAGCAGGAAACTTTTGTGTCAAGTCAGAGAGGATTGCTGTCTACTAATCCTAATAAGCCAGTGCAATTGAATTGGCACACTGGTTTACATGCTTGCTGGGAGAGTCAGACGTGACCCCAGACTGTGACACCAGTGCCCCAGGAATTGAAGACATGTCATGTGTGGATCTGAATACCTGTAACATGACGGGTTTTTTAACTAGTATTTTAACATGGGAGTTGGCAGAAGCTCTAGTTTGCAGTCTTGTGCTGACAACTAGACACAGAGCTGCATTAGGGCACGAGAAAAATTCTGCTTAGGTGGTCATTTCTATGCAGTTCTGCAAAGGAAATCTAGTCCCACAAGGTCCTGTGCTGTTTGTGTAAGCAACAACCAGACCTGCATGCAGATCAGGTTTGGTGCTGGGACAGAAAGTCAACCAGACACTGATCTTTCAGGAAAGTGCATTTCATTTCCAGGGCTTAAAGACATCAAAAGGGGCTCTTTTCATTAGCGATTTGGCATCTTCTACTTGGCAGGAGTTTAGAACACTACAGTTGAGCTACTGCCCTATCATTTCTAATCAGGTTTCTGACCAAGCACTGGGCTGCACGTGGCTCACTGCAACCCTCCAGGAAAGTATGCTGTCAAAAAAGGGGAATTTTCTAATCAAGTATTTTCTGCGTAATGCCATCAGCTACAGCACTTTACATGTCTACATTTACATTTTTTTTTAGCTGATGTTGACTTTTCTCTTTCCTTCATCCTTACTATTGATGGAGGTGAAGTACTTGCAGTTCAAAAGTTCACATGGCGCAGGAAATTAATGCACTGTGTGCACTTTCCTCGGGCGTTGGTTGCTGTGGCTGCTCAGCGATGCACAGCAACGTGCCATTGTGAGTATCACCCACAGCCCAGCTCACATCCAGGGCAATGTTGTGTAGAGTGAGTGTGGGGCTGTATCTGTTGGAGTAAATGCATTCTCATGTTGTATGTACTACTGGGTTGTGAAACCTGCAAAGCAAGTAGTTGTTAAACTAAAAGTTTAGTTCAAACCCGAGCAGAGTTTGTGAGATGTTTTGGAAACTGTGAAAATGCTTTGAAATTGCAATGAATTTTGTCATGCTTCTTTGCATTGTTGGTTTTTAGTAAAACTGTGTCCCTTTATGACTTGCTACCTGGAAATTATTGATAGTGGGGAATTATGTGGTAGAAGTTCTTAACCTCCAACTGGATCAAAACCAGACTGGCAGTTGTTGGAAGCTGCTGGGGTGTGCTGGAGCTGAGGCCAAGCTCGTGGTGCTGGCAGACCAGCAAAGCACAGGCACAGCTTCGGTACTCCCCTTTAGGAGGCACCTGGCCTTTCAGAGGGACACACTCCCACTTGGAGACCCATGACCTAAAATGCTTTGCATAGTTTAAGGTCAGACCCTGTATTTTCAGTTAATATGCCTGAATTCTGTGTGTTAAAGTAGTTTAAAATAGTTAAACAAATACAGGTAAGTGAAAGAGGCTTGTGTGTATCTGGTAATGTTTCCCGGATGAAAGAATGTTTCAAACCCTACTGAATTCCTGAATAAGCAGAAGGAAGGGAGCACACCTTGAGTCCTCTCCCTGTTTCTCTGAAGAGGGGCTTCCCTGAAGAAGTCCACAAAAATCATCCTGTTTACTTAATGTGTGTGTTTCTGTCCTGTTAGCTATGACAGTAGAGCAATCTGTTTAAAGACCTTCATTTCCCGGTAAATTAAATGACTGAAGGCAGGATGAGGTGGGGACAATGCTGTGAGATTTCATCTGTGTTTTCCCTGTGATCTGGTGCAAGTGCCAGGTCTGCATCATGACAGCACCTGCTGCTCTGTATTTGCCAGTCTGTGGCTCAGAGATGTGTTCTTGCCATGCTGCACAGAACTGGTGGCCTTGGACATCTTCAGCAGCTTGCTGTAATTTTTTGTGTGATAGCTGTTAGAGATGTAGAGTTTTGCCTAAGTTAATTGCTTGTCACTTGCCTGCTTGTGATTTAGTTTTATTGTATTTTGTAAGCATTATGAGATAGCTCCCAACCATGTAGGATTTAGGAGAGTGGGAGGGAAAAGCTAAGGCATCGTTATTCATGTTGTGAGTGCTGCTTTGCAGTGTCAGACAGCGTAGAGACCACACTGCTGAGCGCCACACTGCAGGGGTGTTTTGAGGGCAGTAATGGTAGTGGACAGTGGTCACAGGGCTCCAATAATACAATTTATTGTCATAAACAAATGGGAATATTTGAGTATGTCCCTTGCCTGGTGAAGGATTGGACAGAGAAAGCTGGGAACCCGCAGAGCCAGGCTGAACTGTATGTGCATGGAAATGAGCATCACCTTCCTGAGGGGTCTGTGTGGTGTTTACCGTAAGATATTGTACAGAGTGAATACCACTCAGCAGTGACTGATCAGATCTTTGTTTTTTTTAATTCTCTGTGCACTTTGGAATGTGTCCTTATTCTGATGCAGGGCAAAGTACCCTTAGTCAGGTTGAAGTTGCTCCAAACTCGGTGACATTTGCTAAGGGCACATTAACGTGTATTTACTATTTCTCCCCCATTTCTCTGATTTTGAATCTGATCTTTCAGTAAATAACATTTTGGATTTTAACCTGTTTGTTGCTGTGAAAGACTGTGTGAAGGCACCTGCAGGGGACAGAGTGCAGCTTACAGAGCTGGAGGTGTTACCGTTTGTGCTGGAAGAGACAGCAGAATATGACTTCAATTCTACCACAGTTAATATTGGGGTGGTTTCTAGGCCTGGTTCCCAGAGAACAAATGCATTTGTTAACTGAATGTTTCTTGTGCTAGTAAGCGAACCTCAAACTGATTTACATTTCATGGTTCACATAAATGTGGAGATGCTGCCAAAATTGTCTCTTTTCTACTTCTGTTTTCGTTGTAGGCATTACAGAAATGGAAGCAAAATGTTTTCCCCTGCTATTTGATTCTTCATTTCATGCATATGCATTTCTGGGACACACACTTCTGGAGCGTGCACTGAGTGCACGTGCCTGTGGTCTCTGCAGGCTTGTGTAGCTTTGAAGCAGAGAACCTAAAACATAAGTACAATATTTGCAGAATTAAAGAGAATTTAGAGGAACAGGAGTAGAGATTTTAAATTCCTGTAAGTAAGTTCTGTCTCAAACCCAGAGCTTTCACCTGCCGTCTTCTTCCATCTTAGAGATGTTTATTGAACTACAATAGGAAAGGAGATATTTACAGAATGAAACTGCTCACAAATGTAAGTAAAATCACTTGTGTTACTGATTCCTATTGATGTTCATAGTAATGCTGTTTGTTGTTGACATCACATTACACAAGGGATTTATTGGTGAACAGTCTTGAATGCTAAACTGCTGACATATGGCAATGTAGGGCGAACATTGTACATAAATTGGATAGCTTTATTTTTGCAGCACTCTAATTAGTCACTCTTAACACACTCATAGAAGACATGTGGATTTGTAAATCCAGCTCCCAAAATCTCCTTGCTTCCCAACTGGAACATATGTAGGATTCTCAATTCAAACATCTCAATCTGGCACACGTCTCTTATTTTCCCTGAGCCTCAGTTTTAAACCTCCGTAAGTATCAGAAAAATGTTACCCTGCCTCTTATAGCATCCTCTGAATCCAGAATGAAAGTTTGAAGCCACGAACTAATTGCCCAGGAATTTAAGGCATCTTGTTGAGTTTAATTCAGCCTGGAAAGTTTGAGGCTGGCTTTGCTGCCAGCATTGCTCTCTCTGGGGAGTCTCTTCCCACTTATTCTGGAGTTGCACACTTTGGTATTGCAGGTGGGCAAAGAGCAGATTGACACACATGTTAATTTGCAGGTTATTGCTCCCCTTCGTGCCCATAACCTACTTACAGGAGTGGAAGCACAGACTCAGTCTGCAGCTTCCTGCCAGGCTCTGCAGAGGCTGGGAAGGGATTTTCTCTTGCCCCAGGCTGCAGGGAGGGGTTGTAGCCTCTGCCTGCAGAGGCTGTGTTCCTGCTGCTCCCTCCCCACACCCCACCACACTGCACAGGGGCTGCCCAGTGCCCATCCCATTGCTATGTGGGGCTCAGACACCGGCCCCAAAAGCAGTGTTCCATTCCCCCTTGATTGGCCCAAATTGCCAAATGCCACCGTGATCATTTACAGCTGTGTAGGAGCCACAGGGCCTGCATTTAGTGGCCAGCTTAGGTATATATTTACATTTCAAACAATGGAAAACCTCTTGTGCCCAGGAAGGGTGAAGGGGCAGCCCACACATCTGATTTTTCCAGGGTATTGAAACAATGGTCATTGGAGGCAAGGGACAGGCTTGATGGCAACAGGTGGTGTGGGCCTTGGATTTTGGGTAGAAATGTACTTTGCTTCAGAGCTTCCTCTTGAGCATCCTCCACAGGTTCCTTTAAAGCCAAATAGGACATGTCTTTTTGTACAAGGGTAGCAGGCAGAAGTAGGACAGGATTTTGTCCTTCTGAACTATTAATTCAGATCACAAAAAAATGTGTCAAAAGATACAGGAACTTTAAAAAATGTGATGAAACTTTGGAGATCATTTATTTTTTATGACAGCTAATATTGTATTTGGTGTAAAACACAAAGAATGTTTTGGTATATCCTTTCCCTTGTGGAAAAGATGGCAAAAAGGAGGATCCAAATTCACTCTTAATTGAAACCTCTTGGACTCTAAAAGTCTGTTTCTCTATGAAAGGTACTGTTCAAACAGACATGTTTTATTTCTAAAGCCTAGAGAAGAAGGGAAGTGTGGCCAGCACATACTGGTACTGTCTTCTGAAGGAATTTTAACAAGTATGTGAGATGATAAATCACCCAACTTCAGCCTTGGCACCTGGGCAGAGTTGAAGAGGAATACAGTGTCACTCTGGTGTATATATCTTCTCTTGCATGGGGAAGAAATCATCACATCAGCTATGTTAAAAGAGCTTCTGCATGTGCAATGTCTATATGATATACACAGTGATTTAAATATCTGTAGATATCAGCTCTTTGAGGAATTTTGTCTGTTGTGACTCACATCTTAGGTTGCAAATTTATCTGTAATTGTCATCTTTTACTGAGGGATCCACAAAACTTAAAATATTTTTGGTAATTATTTGTAAACATTAGCTCTATTGTCAGCAGCAACAGTTTGGATTGTTTTATTGTAGCAAAGTGGGAGGGAGCCACTGTTTTGGCAAGTGAGAAGCAAAAAATGTATATGTGTTGGATTGGAGTAGTTAAATCCAGCAGCAGTAGATATTCAGAGTGAAGTTCAGCAGTGAGTTTCTGGCTGGTGAAGGCAGCTGTGCTGTGTCCATGTGTGAAGTGCAGGTTGGTCTTCCTCAGAGAAAGCTTCAGACTACACCTCACACGTTCACCAGGTCCCATGGGAGCTGGAGGGGTTTGGTGCTGCTGCTTTTCCCAAGTGTCTGTCTAGTACTTCCAGGGAGTGCATGTTCATTAGATTCCCTCCATGAGCCTGTAGAGGTTTAGCCATTGCTGGGGCAAATTGCATTCAAAAAACACCATTAAACCACTAAAAAAATCTCTTTTGAACTTGTCCAGTATCTAACGACCTGCTGTAAGAGTACACTGACTGACTCCTGCCCTACCTCTGTGCTTGTCCATGTCTCCTCTCATAGCTCTCAGCCCTGCTCTGTTCTCCCTTGCTCTCCTCAGGGCCTGGGCTCCTTCGTTGCTGACTGTGCTCCTCACCCTGTTGCAGATGTGGGCACAGCTGGTCTGCACTTTGCTGTTTGGGCAAACGTGCTGAAAGCCATGGGGTTTTCCCTGTGTTTCTGGGCCTGTGTGGGGTTATCATTCCTACAGCTGTTCTGTTGTTCCTGTGTACAGTTTGTGCCAAATGAAGACGTTGCTGATGCTTAAATAATTTTGGTATAAAACTGTAGACTGTCTCCCTTAACAGATTTTGACTCAGTTCTCCTAAATACAATCCAATGCACTGTGATCAGTGTGCTGTAGAGAAAAGCTTCCAAATGACAACATATATTGGCACACTTTTTCCCTTGTTCCATGCCAAACTATGATGGATCCATTGTTTCATCTTAAAAAAACAACAGCATTGCCTGAGGCTGTAACCACCTTGCCTGCCCATAATGGCCCTGGGATCCTGGCATGAGGTGAGTGCTCTAGTACCACTGTGAATTTGGTGAAAGCATTGCACATACAGTTCAAAAAGCCATTCATGTGCTGCTTAGAAACTGCACCATTCTTTTTACAGAGAAATATTATTGAATTAAGGTCATAAATTTATGAAGTGGTAAGCAAGATTTTTTTTGGTTTTTTTGTTTTTTTTTCAATGACCCTTATTGCCTTCATCCAAGGATCATGTCTATCTGTAATATAGCCTTTGTAGTGACAAATGGTTTTAATATTTGTCCCAGTTTACAGGTTTTTCTTTTTCTATTTTAGTCAAGCATGGCAGAAATAAGAGTGATTAATACTTACAAAAATTTGCAGGTACCCAACCTCAAAAGTACTCATCATGTTTCAGAGTATTTCACTTTCTCTTGTCATCCTTTCAAACAAGCAGATTGGTTTTTGCCTGAACTCAAGCCATTCAGCCTTCAAAAGATGAAGGTTCACTTTATTAAGCTCTCTCAAGAACAAGCCCAAGGTCTAGTCCCAGTCTTACTTTGTATGATGGTCTGTCCTAACTCTTTCACCACTTCCTGAGCCTCAGGGACAAGCTAAGAAAAGAATATAAAGGGAATGAGGGTTTTGCCCTTGGCAAAATGCAGTTTTTAACTCCCTCACTACCATGCCAGGAACAAACCTGCCTCAGGAAGCTACTGATGGGAAATGGGACTGAGAAGACTGAGAAGGTGGTCAAGAAGTTGCAGCATGAGTTATAGCCATGTGGATCCCTGAGGTGGACTGATTTTATTTTAAGGAACGTGATAAGAGAATAGGATGGAATGAAGAACAGGCCATGAACATTAATTGTGAAGTAACTGTATTGCTGTGACCTGAGTGTAGGAGCTAGTGTCAGGAGTCCACATGTTTATTTTTTCAGGGACAATATTTATCTCTTTCTAGGAAAGTCAGGATTGCTTCACCAGGGTCTATATGTATTTTAAAGTTTAAATACAGCATAACAAACAAGTACCATTCTAGCCAGCTTAGTATTTTTCTATGGTTAGAAGCAAAATTACTCTAAGGAAGAAGCAAAGTTTTTCTCTATTGAAAATAGAGAATTTCTAGTGTTAACATGTTTCTGCATTTTCCCAAGTTTTAGTCAAGGGATGAGTTATTTGGTATCAATCTGTAAAAGGAAAATGCAGAAAGAAAAAGAAGGGGGGGAGGGGGAAAAAGGAATAAAGCAGGTAACACTATCAGGATGGCAAAAGGAATCCAAAGGTCCATCTAGCTCAGCCAGGGAAAGTCAGGGAAACAATTTGTTTCTGTCAAAGAAGGCTATAAGAACACGCAGGCAGGTAGGACACATTCCAGAACAGTCAGTGTGAGCTCTTGGATCAGCCCTAATAACCTGTGTGTTGTAAAGCTAGTCTGATGTTTTGATTTCAACTGGAGGAGGACGTGACCCCTCTGATAAGTCTTGCTTTTCTTGTTCTTTGCACTGCCTTATTCTTAGTACTTTGTCTCATGGACCAGAAGTGAGGAACTCTCTGGGGTGGCAGTGCCCAATATGAAGCCTGGGCTATTTTACTGCCCTATACAAAAACACTTTGACTCTCAGAAACTCTGTGGTCTATTATTGTTAATAAGCCATGTCAGATGGGACAGGTGGGGACCAACTGATGGCAGCAGGAGCTCCACAGCAACTGCCCAGGTATAGAAATGATCTGTGCTCCTTCTTGATGCTAATTTGTTTTCCATGGCTTAATAATTAAGTGGGGCTAAAATACATAGAGGAAACAATAACTCTATACTATACAGTCTATCATTAGGCTACTAAAAAGAAAGATTCCCTATAATCCAACTTGCTCAGCCTTGGATCACTGATAGGCTGTGAAGCATGTCTCCTGTATCTTATTCTCAGTAGTTAAATTGCATCAACAAACTGCTGAGTTATATCTTATTGCCATTAGCACCTGAGCAGGGGAGGAGATGGTCTCTGAAAACAGGGATAGGATAAGAAGCAGCCAGCGGGTTGGGCTCTTTCCTCAGAGTGTTACTGAAGGCTTTGTGGGGGCTGCCTGAAGCAGCTCAAGAAGTAGCAGGTGTCAGTCAGCAGATGTAGCCAGGCTGGAGTGGGTTAGGTGGGGAACTTTAGAGTCTGATGCTGCCCAATTTCAGCCGTGTGCAAATGTATGCAGGAGAACAGGTCAACAGGTCTTAGATGCTGCGTTACTGGCAACACAAAACTGTGAACATTAATATTCCTCCTCAACTCAACTCTGTGTTTCCTCCAGATACATCTCTTTTATTCTCATTTTCTTCTTGTCCAAAGTATCAAAGGTGATTCAGACTTGCTGGGGTAGTGGAAGAGCTCCCTCCTCTCCTCTGCTACCAGTTAATTTCATTCCTGTGTACTGTGCGCAGGATGAGCACAGTTGTCTTAAACAGTGAAGTTTCACAGATACATGCCTGAAATCTGTGACTTGCTTAGCTTGATGTGTGGTATGTGCAGTGACATTTTCCTCCCCTTGCTGTCCCTTACCCAACTGGAGAACCAGCAAAGTCTGGGGAACTGGAGGAACCACCTTGACAGATCAAACTGAGGCAAATGATTCAGCCATCAAAGCTCACAGATTTTTCTCACAAGCGAAAAATAACCAAAGTAAACATCTCTCTGAATGTTGTGGAGGATGACATTGTTACATGACTGTCCAAGTAGACATGGGTCATGAGCTGGTAAAACCACATTTTGGGTGGTAGGATGTTTCCCTTGCTGTTGCAAGTGCTTAGTGTCACCCTTCATGTGGAGCTTTGAAGTCCTTCTATGATCAGTGAGTTTATGTCTGCATGGGACATCTCTGGAGGCCTCTAACAAAGCATTTAAACTTGCTCTAATCATCTGGCTTCAAAACTGCTGTATTTTGAATAACAAAAGGGCCCTAGTGAAGAAGTTATTCCTGATACAGATTCTGCCAGTGCGCTGCCAAAGCTTCTGGGCTGGTCTCCAGACATTTTGGCACTGATTGCTTTAATTGCATCTTGATTTAAATATCCTGCTCCTTTCTAAACCTTTCTTTTCAAATTTCTGCTGTTCCTGCTATGCGATTCTCCTCCTTTTCTTTCCTTTTGTATTCCTGATCTTCTTCTGACTGTTTTGCTGTTTCCTTTTCACTTCTTTCCACCTCTTTACTCCTGTTGTGGGGAGGTGACTTGTGACTTCTTCCCATCTCAGCCGCTCAGGAGAGCAGGGATTTCTTTCAGAGGTGGGTGGTTTGAATGGAAAGTTAGTTGGTGGATTACACCTGTGAGTGAGGGAGCCCCAGTATCCCACTGCTCAGCTACCACTGCCCTCCTGGCTTTGGCATTTCTGTTTCCTCAAAGCCTGTCAATCATCCAAAAATGATGCAAAGCCTTTCTGACCCTGGCTGCCTTTGTGGTTCCCTTCATAGGCCAATACTGAGGCTCATTCCTTCTGCAAACCTCACTCTGTGATGACCTGTTGAAAAGCATTTTCTGCGCTACATGAGTTTTAAGCACGGGAACATACAGGAGGGAGACAGCCAGGAGCCAGTGCAAAGCCTTTGGAGAACTTAAAGCTCACAAAGGAACTTATGTGACTTGTGTTCACTTTGTGTTTTGTGTTTTGGAATTTTTGGGGGCTGGATTTTGTCACTAATGAGCATTTTGTAAATATATCTTTCTGACTTGGTCTAAAACCACAGCAGAGGAGCTTCATGTTCCCACTTTTTACAGGATTGGACATAGTAATTGTCCATAAATACAATATAATCACTTATGGCATTGACATTTCCCATACTAATGATTAATTCCTTAGTTTTGCAGTTTCTTACATGCCTAATATAGCATTCTAAATGTGAGACACTTCCTTTTTGACTTGTTTTACCAAATTGGCTTGTGATGCTCAGAGATAATATCTAGTCTGAGAATTGTTCAGTGCTGCTTGTCCAGTTCACATAGCATAGTGACACTGAGTAACAGTAAATGAGAGCTTCAAGGTCACTGCATGACTCCATGTAGCTTCTTGCTCTCCACATCCCACCTCAGCTGCTTCTTCAGGTAGGCATTTTTCATGGTAGAATGGAATTTAAATACAGGGAAAACAACTTTGATGTCCTGAAGCCCCCAAGACACAAATAGCTGGAGCCTAGAAAGTCCTATTTGTTTATTTCCCTTGTTCTTAGACTCTTCCCTTCTCCACGGACACCCCCTTGTCGCGGGGGAGAAGCTGAGTGCCCTTATGAGGTTGTGAGCTATGCTGGCTCTGGTTTGTGCCTCCAGTAGGGTCTCCCATGCTAGTCAGGTCTCAGCTAAAGGGTCAGACAAACTGTGTCCATGGGCAGGATGGGATCGCCAGCCTCCCGACAACCATCCTAGGAGAAGGACAACTCTAACTCCAAACCTGGGCAGATGGAGCTCGCTTAGCCCTGTAAGGCCATCCATCTAGGAGAAGGATATTCTAACTAAACCTACATCCTGAGAATTTCACTGTCACTGTCCAAGCTTGCTCAGCCCTGGCAGATGAACCTTAGGAGTAAAGGGTGGGACCAATCCCACTCATGCTGTGCCTCACCTTAAAAACCCACTGCACAGGCTCAAAGTCAACACTCACATTTGCCAAGCCCTGCAGCGACAGATGAGGGGCAAAAGGGCAGGTGAGAAGGTGCTCTGGGAGCCACAGCCCCAGCCCTGCATGCGGGCGGGTCAGGACATTGGTCGCTAGAGATTGACCAGAGATAAGAATCTTGTTTGGCAACATCCTGAATGACCAAGCAGCCTTTTTCAAGGAGAGCACCGCTTGCTCCACATGGAGAGAGGCCTAGAAAAGGTGGCCTAACCAAAGCTCATCTCCATCCCTCACCCAGTTGGCTAACCATGGCCCATGGGCATCTTCTGATGTGGTCAAACAAAGACAAAGAGACAAAGGCACACACCTGCCTCCAAAAATGTGTTCAAATTGACACTCGCATGTTGGCACATCAGAACCATGCTTGATACTGCGGATAGTGGATGTCCTGAGCGTCGTTCTGCTCTAATTGCCCATGAACTGTCACAACTCAATATCGACATTGCTGTTCTCAGTGAAGTTCGTCTCCACGAGGTCGGCAGCCTTAAAGAACATGGTGCCAGCTACACACTCTATTGGTCATGTAAACCCAAAACTGAAAGTCACCTTTCAGGAGTTGGCTTCATGATTAGAAACTCCATTGCCTCCAAACTTGAAAACTTGCCAACAGGTCAT
>JAWWEU010000029.1:184619-217161 GCA_035583155.1 Acropternis orthonyx
TTAAACGGACCTTTTTCCTCTGTACCCTTGTACTTATTGTGATCTTTTTACTAAACTGTAATTCTGACTTGTAATCTTTTTGCGTGTTAGACTCATTTCTCCTGCTGGTTTACCTTTAAACCAGCACATATGTTTTCCTGCTTCTAATAATATGCTTCATTTTACTTTTTTTCATACAGTAATTGTAATTGTACATCTCTGAGAATCAACAGTTGCTCATGTCAGGGGGAACCCAGGGAAATGCCTGTTGTGTCACTGTGAGAGCTCATCTCCTGTAACCTGCACTGTGTCTAAAAAGCCACTTGCTTCTCACTCCTACTCTATGATTTCCAACAGTGTTGCACTCCTGCAGAGTTCTGAAACTGCTACTACCTGCTGGGAGATACCGTACTGAGGGCAGTGAGTTGCCTGGCCTGCCTCTTACTGCAGCTCCATTAGAGAGGAGCATGATATGTCCAATGTTTTTACCTTACTGATACATGTTTCTTACCTTGTCTCTGGAAAAGTGTGAAAATCTTTCAAGCACAGTAAATGTACTGCTCTTCTCTTCTATAGCAGGCTTCAGTCCTGCAGCTTGAGAAAGTCTGGGTTTCTGTTGGGAGCTCTGGGCAAGCAAAGATGTTGGTACAGGTCCCCATCCTGCCTGCTTCCAGCTGAGGTCACAGTCCAGAAACTGCCAGGCCATTGCTCTACTTGCCTCATACCCTCATCTTTTTCCTTTATAAAAACCTGGTTTGTCTCAGTTGCATCCTCATGTGGAACAACAGAAAATGCTGTAATATTCTCAAACCCTGCTCTGTGGCTGAACAGTCTTCCCACCAATCTTCTCTTGTTTACAGTCTTTTGAGATGATCTGGTTTGTCATGGTGAGCACCTGGGCAAGAGCCCTGTTGTCATGGTACCTCCAGCGATCAAAATACCTGAAAGCATCTCTGTCCCACCATATAACATGCTTTTAACTAAAATCTGGGTTTGCATAAAGTGGATGTTACACACAGGAATAACCCCTACATGTTTGCAGCACAAGCCACCCAGAGGCACAGTGCTCCTAGCAGAGCTTTGTGTTTGGAAACACAGGTATGATGCCTTTTTAGAGATGGCTGAAATTTTGTTTTAGTAATAAAGTTTCAATCTTTCTTTTAATACAATCTCCAAATTTTTTATTTTGGGAACGTTCTTTGTTCTTTTTTTTTTTAAGAAAACCAATTCAATATTCAGCAGGTACCATGACAACAGGGCTCTCGCCCAGGTGCTCACCCTGACTTTGATAGAATCTATGATATTTATTGTGGCTATATTTTAAATAAAGGAACAAAGCAAAGAACTGAAAAAATATGGTGGGTATTTTTGGAGACTGGTAAGAGCATTTCTGCTATCTGTGGTTGGGAACAGCTCTGTTTACTGTTCCTGTCTGAAAAACATGTCTGAAGGACAGAAGCATATTCCAAAAATCCTCAGATGCATAAGCTGGGAAATAAAAAGGAGTATGTTGGTAGTGAGTGAAAATAGGACCAATATTCTGCAAAATCTAGTAAAAATATGAAAGACTTCATGACACATTTTAAGGGAACAGGGGAAACATTTCAACCTTCTTGCTCTGTCTATGCTTTGGAGCTTCACTCTGAATGTTCCCCAGGCCAGGCGGGTTACTTTCTCAGGGTATGTGGTGGAGGTGAGTGTCTGCACAGTCACACAGCATGTTCCTCCTGTCCCCAAACCTTGCTGGACTGCCTGAGTTAGTAACAGTCCATGCTGAGGTAGATTTTACCTATCAGTCAATCAAAGCAATAATACAAAAGTTTAGTATGTTTTAAAAATGTGGCCAGCCCTCTGGTTCTTCTGTGGCATAATTTCTTCTGAATCCTTCATAGATGTATCCCAGCTACATTCCCAGGCATGGATTCCTGTCTGTCTTCATTGCAACAAACACATACTCAAATGAAAATACAAAGGTGTAAAGCAAGTGGAAGCCCTCTGTATTTGAAAAGGGACTTTCTCACACTTCAGATTTCACTTGGTGAAAGTAAAGCACCATTCTCCAGGAAAATGTTGTTATCCAGTTTTGAGACCATGCATTCCTCTTCCTGCAGTTCCCTCCCTCCCTCTCCACCTTTCATTCCTGACTGAGGGAGAACCCAACATTCCTGCCAACAGGAACCTCACCAGTTACTGCCCAGGGGGTTATTCCCAAAGCTTTTCCTTTCCATCTGAAGGGATAAAACCAAGATCCTACTTAAGAGTAGTGTTTGTTTGCTTCATGAGTCATATGCATGTTCCAAATACTATTGCACAGTGTCTTGGTTTGGGCCAGGACAGGGTTAATTTTTGCAGTGGCCAGGACAGGGCATGGCCAGGACCTGGAGGTTATTCTGTCATTCCTGTGGGTGGAGGACGAGTCTCTTCCAGAGAGAAGGGTTTCCTCCTGGTTGAGCATGTGTGGTGGAGGCGGCATCAGGATTGCCAGTTCCAAGCAGTCATGTGTGAATCATTTGCCTATCTTACATACTTTGGTATTAATAGGGTTGCTGCTGCTGTTCACTTTCTTATCTCATTGCTGTTTCCAGTAAATGCTTCTTATCTCAACCCATTATTTTCACCTTTGTGCTTCCAGTTCTCCTCTCCAGCAAGGGGAAGAGAAGGGAGCAAGTGAGTGGCACGTGGTTTGGTGAGTCTCAGTAAGAGCACTAAACTGGAGAGTACCTTTTATCAACTATGAGACACAGACACCTTTGGGATTTTTTGAACTTCTGATGAAATTACTTTGTAGTAATTATTTTCTTATCATGGTATATGTTCAAGTAACCCTAAACTGCCAAAGTCTGTATCTGGCAATACATTGTCATTCATGTGATGGAGCATCAGTGTGCCGTTAATATCACAGCCCCACCTTCTGCAAAAGGAGCAGACAAGATAAATGCTAGAAGGAGTAAAGTCACAGTGTATCTTGCAAGTGCTGCCTATTGGGGTGTGACATGTGGTAAAGGTTCTGTGAACTCTCTAAATAGAGATCTAATTTTTTGCTGAAACCCAGTTCTTGGAAACCATCAACCATTTCCAGGTCATGACTTTGCACAGCACATTCAAGGGATGGTAGAAGTGTTGGTCTCTCAGGTCAGGCTCAGAGTCAATAAAGAGATCTACTACTTTGGGTTCTCTTGCATGCATGTGAATCTACGTTAATCCCTTCAGGATTTTTAAATTGGCACCTTCGTGTTAGAAGTGGAATTTGCCCCAGTACATAGGAAGCTCCAGAGCTGGGCTGGTTCATCCTGCCCTCTCTGAGCTCTTTTTAATGGGACAACTTTGTGCTGCTTTATGGGATTGCTGCTCAGTTCTTCAACAGAGGAAGAAGCCCCTTGTACCACTGAAGGACAATTTATGGTTCTGCTGTCATCAGGCAACCTTCTAACAATGACTTGAGAATTACAGTAACATCTAGAACACCTGTAAGGAAAAAGTTATAAGTTCTCTTTCAGGGGTATAAGCAAGCTATGAGGGCATCAGAAGGACCTATACTTAATAGCTTAGATCTGGAAGCAGTCCTTGCCCAGCCAGGTTAAAAGTGCTTGTTCACATGATTTATTTTCCTCAGTGTGTGTGAATCATGCTCTGTGGGGATGGATTTACGAATGGTGGACCAGGACACTTTGAACCTCCTGTACAAGGTAGGCAGCAAGGGCCGAATGAGATGGGTTTTGAGCAAAGGGAAAGAAGGCTATTCCAGCTAAGGTAAACAATATCTGCACTGGAAAATGGGATCTGCCTCGGTCTCTACTTCATGTTCATGTTGTGACGGCTCTTAGACAACTCATGTCACATCTCACAGTGGTCTGTCATGGTGCTTGGTCGGGGAACTAACGGTGTAAGTGTGCAGTGCAAAGCTGCTTCTGCTCAGGGCTTGGGAGCAGCAGCCGGTGCCCATGCCAGCACCCTAGCCAAGCTCGATGCAGGGGGCAGGTGTCCATCTCAGGCTCTCCTGGAGACCCAAAAGGCTCATCTGACATGTGGGATAGATTGGGTGGGATCAGTTGTATCTGAAAATCCGAGGAGGCTAACCCAACATGAGAGCCATGAACCCCATGAGGTGCTTGGGAAGTGCTGCAACATGTCAATGTCCTCCTCCAGGACAGCCCCACTTTCAGGTACTTTGCTAGCTAAGACACAAATAAAATAAAGACAGACTTTTCCATAGCTTCAAGTTGATCTTTCTCCAATGTTCAACTGTAGCAGGGTTTGCCATTGGGCATTGTGTCACCAACAGTCTACAACAGCTCACAACCAGTCTATTGACATTCATGACTGATGCAGTAATTCAGATTCCTCTGAACTTTTTATAAGCAAAGAACAAACTGAAACATTTTTTAATTTTCTTTTCTCTGTGAACCACAGTTTGGATTGCTAGAGTCACAAAGATGTAATTCAGAGCCACAGAGTGGGTGAAATCCCACTTCTTTCCTGAGCTGGGGAACATTTTACAAAGTGATCAGACTGTAGAAACCTTTTGCAATGAAATATGAGGTGGCTGCTAATAGGCAACTGTTAGACAAAGCAAACAAATGAGCATAGCAATCCTTGCTTCAAAAAATAAACAGTCCCTGTTCTAGAAAAATTCACCTGATTGCTTTATATTTGCTGAATCAAATTTATTTTAATTATATTCCAGGTGGTCTCTTCCCCACTCCTGTGTGGTGGTTTTGGATTCTGTCATTATTAAATGTTGCTGCTGCTTATTTATATAAATGACTGGATTCAACCCACTGAAGCCAAAGCGAGTCCTTCTCTCAGCTCATATGGATTGTGCATTCCCTACTGCGCTAGTCTAATGAGGTTCCTAAGACAGTTCCAGTTCTTACACAGATTTTTTGAAAAAATTTATATTCATTATTTAAAAAGAAAAAAAACAAACAAAAACATTCTTACAGCTGGTTTTGATGCTGGAATCATGGGCCTCACTCTGTGGAGCATTTTAGAGACTGCAGTGGGGTCAAAACAAAACACCAAATGTGTCCTCAGCAGCACTCCTCCACATGCTGTCCTCCTCAGCAGCTCTGCAGTGCTAGAAATGAGCTACATTTTAGGGAATATCTGTGTTGTTGCACTGCTGGTTAGATCTAAGTTTGCACAGGATCTTGGGAAACAGCGATAGTTTTGGAGTTGTACTGCCTTACACAGCTCACTTCTTGTTTCTCTTTTCTTTTACCTAGTTTGTAGTTTTCTGCCTGAGTCCCAGAGCATGTTCAGGAACATGCTTTTAATGTCTTTACTTGTATCACACATCCCAAATTCATCTTCCACACCAAATGTGAAGTCGATATTTCGTTCAAACTGTTTAAAAAACCAAACCCAAAGTCTACAAAATCCCAGCAGAAATCTCAGTAAGCTTCATTATGTGTTTCCTTCTGAACATCTGAAATTCAGGCTGAAAGGCAAGAGGACCTGTTTTCCATTTGCTGGCAGTGGGCAGGTGACCGTGACACCAGCAGTGCATCCCTTGCAGGCACCATTGCACCCATCTACCTTTTCCATTGAAGCCTTCTGCAAATGCACTGGCCTGCAAGGGGGACACGACAGCCCCTGGGGACAGTGTCAGTGTCATCTCACTGTTGCTCTGGGCAGCCCCCATGGAAGCTGGGGGTGGTAAGAGCCTGCCCAAACCATGGTGGGAAGAGCCCCAGGTCAGCTGGCCTGGGCAGGGACCCACACTGGTGCAGGAAGGGCTGTTTCACCACTTCTGTCTCTGCCCAGACTTGCTGCCATCTCAAGGATATCTTTTCAGTCACATTTCAGTTTACTCAGTTGTAAAGTGAATGTGGGTCCTCTCTATCTCTTCAACTACCTTTTTCTAGATAATGTTCCAAGAACATATGGGATCCAGAACTGTAGCTTAAACTAACATCTAATCATTTAAAAGAACCAGCATAAAAATTTTAACTTTCCTGGGACACTTTTAATGTGCTTTTTTTTTTTCTTCTGTATTAAGATTTCTCATGGCTCATCTTAAACAACATTATTTTCCACATAGAGATGATACAATGAGCTTCAAGCTGGCTTCAGCTTTAGTATGGATTCTACTTGTATTTAAATATCCCAGGCTAACAAATAGCTCAATTAGTATTGGCCAGGAGAGCTTGTAGTTGTCAGTGTGTTCTTAAGGTTATAAATAGACCCATCAGAGCTCTAATGTGTGCCAGGCAGATATTTGATCTTTAACACTGACTGAAAGTGCAAGCCTAGGAAAAGAGTGATTTATGTCTAGACAAGGTTGCAGAGTTAAAAATAATGATGTAGCGAGAAACAGTAGTGATCTTTAATGCATCAAACTGGTTAGACCCTGTCCAGTTTCCTGATAGATGTGGAAGCACATGGAGAGTGAGCAGAGGAGAGTACAGGAAGGGTGAGGAGCAGTGTGAGTGCTGGGGTCAGCCTGCCAGTGGCACTTGGAGAAACAGGTTGTTGGTATTTGCTGCTGACAACATTACCAATGGCTATAGCTGATGGATGTCCCTGTTCCCACACAGCTGCATGTTTTGAATAGTTGGTGGTTGCACACTCTGGGGACAAGCAACTATCATGTTCTCATCTGCCATCCTTCAGCTGAGTGATATATACCTTTCTGTCACCATAAGTAGTACAAATGAGTAGATCTGTGACCTATTGTGTTGCTTCATTTTTTGGGTACATACATGCATTGTACGTTTCTTCAGGCATTTTCTAGCACAGAGCACAGGGTATGTGCTGCATTCAGGGGTAGGAAATGTGTGCTTCCATGTGTGAGGGAGTGCTACACTCCCTCATGGTTTGCCTGGGACTGGTGATGTCTCTATTCTGCATAACTGTATTTCATTACCAGCTGTTCAAGGTGCCTTCTCACGATGGCAGGTGTGTTGTAATCTAAGACAACAGGGAAAGCCTATTCTGCTGAGAAGAGAAATAGAGACAGAAGTTTTCTGTCCTTTTTTTCTCATCCCCCAAATCACTGTCCTTGGCAGCCTCTGCTCGTTCCTGCTGCCATACTCCCCATTTCACCACAACACAGGCAGGACTGGCCAGAATTTGATGTGTGCCTCTGGCCTCCAAACTACTTGTAGCCCTGAGGTGATTTCCTTTACTATTCTTGAAATTAGACATTCAGGCATCTATTTTATATGAAATCCTTATACAGTGGTTATATGTTGCCTATTTTCTGTAGAATTTTCAGAAGTTTATGAACACCACCTTTAGCAAGGAAATTTTATACGTTTCTTTTAAAGGAGTCAAACCAGAAAAATACTCTTACTAGTTCCTACTCTATCCAGGAAATGTTGAGAGAGGAGACCCAATGTATGACCTCTTGTGCCAGACAATGCTCTGAGCGTTTTGTGCCTGAGTTGTTACTGTAGTATAGCCCTTTTCCCATTTCCCAAGCTGTTAGAGACCTACAGGCAGAAGTAGATGCAACAGAGCATCTACTTGAAGATACATCTTCCAGTACATGCCAAAAAGATTTATTAGAAATGAAAATCCACCATAGCTGGAGTTTTTTGAGGAAATGTAGTGTAATAATTGTAATACAGTGGCAATTTTTCATAAGGCTGATGGCTTACAGAACTGCTAATTAATGATGGATTTTCTTTGCCCACACTAAGGGAGACAGTCTGTTCACGAGGAAAAATGTAGCTGAAGCCAAAGATTGACTGTCTTGGAAATTTGCTCTGCCATAGTTATGGCAAAACACCGAGCTTGCTTGCTGTTGCCTGCTGAAATAGTGTGTACAAACTGCAAAGATGTCTGAGGCAGCATGTGTACTCAGCCTTTCAGTTAGAGGATTAGATACTTATGTGGTAAACTTAACAGTCACCTTCCACATCCTCCCGAAACTATTTGGGGAATGTTTTAAACATAAGAGAAGTTAAAATATACCAGGATTTGTTTATTTTAACTGTAGTAACAACCAGATATTTGCAAAAGTGTGGCTTCTTGAACATTCATGTCATTATTTGAGTATGGCCAGTAAGTAAAGAAAATTTAGTATGTTCAATATTTTTGGAATTTTCATTATTTTGTCATAGTCAATATTTTTCACATTTATATTTTTATAAGAAAATAAAAAGTAATGGAATGATGCTCTCAATAAAAGATACTCATCATTCTAAATGCTGCTACATTGCCCAGGATTATAACAGTGTTTTTTGAATGACCAAGCAAAAAACTGATATTTTTTGCTAGAAAAATTTGGATATCATCAAAGCATCTACCTATTGCTTCTAAGTCTCTTGCGATATAGGCTATCTCCTAACAACTCATAATAATTTTTTGTCTCTAGAGTGAAAGAGATTGATTACCTTTAAAAATCTTACTTTTTCTCAATTTTCAATTTGTCTATAGGCTACTGAAATGAACAGTGAAGAAAATTGTACTGAACCCTTTTTCCGTCTGGGTTTTACTCTGTTAGCTGTGGCTGAAGGATTCTCACAGCAAGAACCGTCAGAGCTGTGACCTGCCACCAGCCGAGGACAGAAGCCCAGTTACAATCCAGATTAATTGTCAGGCTCAGCTGTGATTCTGGGCCTTGGGCCCAAACAAGAATGAAGTTCTCAATCTAGTGATGAACTGATGTAATTTCTGTTCTGTCTGTTTCTATTTTGTAGGTGTTTATAGTAGAAATGGAGTAAGTCAAAAGGCAGTGCTTCAGAAGAATTTACTAAAGTTAATGTGAGATCAAAAAAGACTAAAGTCAATTAACTGTGCAGAATTTTGCTATATGTCTGTTATGGGCAGCCAGCATTCAATATGCCTTCTTTGGTGGTTGTGTGATTCTTTATTCATGTTACTTCTTTCTTGGAAATAGTTGCTCCCTACCCATCTTGTCTCAGCCACTGGTCCACCACTTGTGTATTTGGTTAGGCCACCTCAGCGTTGCAGTGCTTGAGGAATTCCCTGGAGCACCTTGATGCTGCAGCCTCAGCTCCCTTTACCCAGTCTGATTTACCCTGTTGGTCTTCAACATGAAGTTCACTTTTATTTTTATTGCTGTTAATCAGAGTACTTTGCCTCACCAGATATAGTTTAGGATTCTAAAGGGAGTGCAGGTTTCAGGGAGGAGTTTGCCCTGGTTGTTTGCTGTGGTGGTGCTTGGTTAGCCCCTAGCATATCAAGCAAGTGGCTCCAGGAGGAGAAAGAATAGGAGGAAGGATGCAGGTGAAGTAGGCACATGCTGTGAACTAATGTGGGAAAATGCTCTATGCTTCCAGTTTGTTTCAGTGTGGGATTTCTCACCTGCTGTAATAAAGTGGCTCATGGTTGGATGAAAGCTACAGAGTTCATAGAATATTATGGTTTGGAAGGGACCCCCAAAGGTCATGTAGTCCAACAAGTTCTCTTGCAAAGCTTTCTCTTAGGAAATGATTAAGTCCCAGAGCCTGGTTATTTTGCATTAGGATTTGATATTCAAACTTGGGCTCCCTCCACCTCTGTATACATGACAGACTGACTTATTTTCTTGCTGAGTGCACTGATGAAGGAGAAAAACTACCTCAGTACATTGAGAAGGACTCACTTGGATTCCCAAGATGGTGTAGGATGACTCTGCACACATGGTGTGGTGCTCTGTCAGAGCCTGCATTCCTGCTTGGAGCAGGGGAGGGTGTGGGTGGCACCTTGTTACCTTGTCTGCTTGGGAGCCTGGCAGCTCATGGCCACTGCTCTTATAAAACACTGTCTGTACCAGAGCTCCCAATCACCGGTAGTGAATTATTATCTCTCTTCCAACTTCCCAGCTTGCCTTATTTTGGATTACTTTGGCAGAACCTCATCTCTAGAAAAGGAGATGCTCCTAAATATGGTGTCTTAAAAAACCCCAAAACAATGCAGTTGGTCTGTGGTTGGTTGCTCAGTTTATAGCAAATTATTCTCTGACAGTTGTGACTGATGGCAGCTCCAGCCCAATAATCTGGATGCCGTGGGGCAGCAGCTTTGCCAGGAGTCTCCAGAAAAAGCCCCTGTTTCTCTTTGAGTCTGTGGTTGAAAAGAGGCAGGTAACATCTCATGATGATGCCAACTAATTAATCTTTCTGTGCAAGCATTCCCTCTGGTGTTATCCCTGAAGTTCTACTGTGTACAGCTGTTGGCATGGCAATGATAAAAGGCTACTCTGGCTGGCTGTTTTTCTCCTCACTGGATTTTTCTCAAGAAAAGTAAAAGCTGAGACATACCTTAGATCAGATGTGCTGCCTGTGGAAACTCTGATCTTAGTTTAAAGGTCCCCAGAGGAAAACATCCTTTAGTTGGTCCTCAGCTACCTCTGCTCCCTGATGCAACTCCCTGATTTCAGACAGACTCACCTGAGTCATGGTGCAGCAGAGCTGTGGGGCTAGGGCTGTGCATGGATGGTCTTGGGCAGCTGGGGAGGGGACTTTGGTGCAGGGAGAGCTACAGGTGCCACTAGTGAGCATAGACAAGCCTTTGGAGGTCTGCATGATTGATGAGATTTAGATCCAGAATGTTTTTTATAGATAGTTAGGCACTGGACAGGAGGTTGGAGTTTTATTCCCCCTGAAAATATTTGAACAGTTTCAGTTGCCTCTTGTCTCACTTGGAGCTCTAACCAGCTCTGGCACAACGTAAAATCCAAGCAGGTGTCTACCTACTTTTTCAGATACCCAAATACATTTAAAACTTTGGCTGATAATTTACTCTGTTTCTTTGTTTCCCTGTAAAACAGAGTAGGATGTTTCAAATAGGATAAGATTAATTCTGAACTGTGAGGAGAGGTAAGAGGCCTGCTTGGGAATAAAAATGGGTTATGTATAAGAAATTGCTGTGAAGCCTTTTACCTAAATAAGGTGCTCAGCAGGGACTATCCACAGGCATCTTTCTGTTGCCTGCAACTCCATTACTGACATATGCTGTGCCTCCTTGTTACAAAAAAAATACTGAAGAATACTACTATGCCAGGTCACTTCAGCAACAACACAAAGCTGATGACTGACTGATGGGCTTAGGAGAGAAGTCAGTCCATAGACATGTGCAGAATAAAATCCTAGAGATTGGTATATCAGCTCTGGCATAACTTCTGTGGGGGTATCAAAGCCTTCTATTTGGTCAATTATCTCCCAATAGTTCCCTTAGGCTCTTCAGACACTCCTTTACTCTCCTCTTCCTCCTCAAGACAACAGAGTTTGTGTCCAGAAAGGAGCACTAATGCAAACTACTCACCTGTCTGCTTGTGGAACAACTTTCCTGCTCTTTTTGCCCTGGTGAAAACAGAAGGCTTTAATGGAATTTTTCAAATTTTGGTGACCATAAGCGTTTTAGCTAAAACTCTCAAACTCACGCATTCTCCAGAGCTGATAACTAATAAAGCAGCAAACTAGGACTTTTCCTGCAGCTCTGTTACCCTTGTACCTCCCTGTGGTTTCCTTTCTTCAGAATGCATCCATCAAAAGTTAATGTATGTTCTTTTGCTCTTGTAGCTATGAATAAGGCTGGTGACACCAGAAAATCTTTTCTGAAGACTTCACCTAAAAAAAAATAAATCTGTTAATTAGGATCCTTTATGACTTTGATGTTTGCATGTTGTATGTTAAGATAAAGCTGAAGGACTTTGTGCTATCTTTGGATTAAGTTTGAAACAGCGATGCTAAACCGTTGTGTACTCTATAGCATGAGAGTGTGTATATAGAACCTTCCACGTTTCTTTATTTACAGAAAGACAGCCCTTCCATTCACATATCTCCAAACATGTTTTTAGTAACTGTGTATAATTGCAAATTCTGTAGTGTTATCAGTGTTATTTTACTGCTCTATATGTAGTAATACTTCTGTGCTTTTACAGCTGCACAGGGAGACTGTTGAATACATTTTTGTCATAGAAATGAAGAAACTCAAGCACATAAGGACTTTGGGTGAATTGCTGTTGAATGTGATCATGTAAGTGATACTCTCAGGATTCTGAAGAAAGCTTGAGGAAATGTTTTAAAGTATTTTTTAGAACATTTCAAACCCTCAATACCATGGGCTACAAAACAGTAAAGTAACATTTCAGGCATCCTATGATGCTCATCAAAGAGTCTAAAATTTTTCTGTTACATACTAAATCATCCAAAGTAAATGGTAACTTAAAAAGAATGTGTTCAGTTCATGGAGAGGTTCTGAACAAAAAACCCAGCACCAAAGGGTTGACAGATACTTACTCTGTTTCAGACTTATTAATAAATGTTACAGTCACCTGGAATGCCAGAATTCCTCCTATTAGCAGTAACTGGTGTGGAAACTTCATTGTGAGAAATGTATAAACTGGTGTGGTGGGATTAGCTGCTTCTCATCCTTGACAGGGCTTGGGCACTGAGTTGCACAGCCCACTTTCTTTCTCCATGTTCCGGTAAGATGTGTCATGTGTCAGTGCTGGGGCTTGTTTGTCATTGCTGCTAAAGGTGACAGTCTGGCCACGTTGGAAGTGAGCTACAGGTGAAGCCCTGCGTTACTTGGTTTCTTGTACTAAAATCTCTCTTTTTGAAAATGCATCTTTTCCTCTTTACTATGTCCAAGTAGGAAAAAAAAATTGAGTGGTAATGAAGCAATATCATGAGAGGTAGGTCAAGGAGAATCAGGGAAGTCCTGCCCATCCCTTATTTTGTATGCTGTCCATCTGTAAATCACTCTGGGAGTGATGGAGTGAGCTTGTGAGCAGTGCAGAACAGACATGTGACCCTTATTTAATCCTATTTGACTTGTCATTTTAATGACAGATTGGTGATGACCAGTTGCATAGGACTCCAAAAGATGCTGCTGGTTTTAAACTCCTGTAATTTCATATGTAGTGTATTTGCTAAAAAAAAAAGCTGTAGCCTATGGAGTTGACCTACTGTGAATTCTTTAGTTATGCTTCCTGTTCCTTACCTAGTACTCATATCAGTGCAGAACTCAAAAGTCACATCACAACCTAAATAATGAGTTGAAAATAACAGAAAAAAAATTAGAACTTAAATAAAGATTTCCACTCATTTAAATGTGCTTTGCACGTGCATTTCTTTAAAGACAAATGGTCTGAGGGCCAGGAAGCCTTTCTGGCTGAATTGGTTGATACTTAGATGCTGTTTGAACCCCTGAGTAATAGATCATCTGAGCTACCAGGACTGACAGAAATAAGAAAACTTTTCTTCTGTACTCAACACTAGTCATCAGCTGCCTCCTGTCTGCCTTGTTCTGTTGCCATTCTCATTATGAAGAAATGTTTGGTTCCCTAGTTGACTTTTTGGATGTCCAAGAATGGTGCTTATTCTTTTGTTTCGGATGATCTGGAAAAGCAGCTGGAGAGGAGATAGAGAAGACTGGAGACTATGTGACTTCCCTCAAAGTTCCCATGGAGAAACATCATCAGTAACAAGTAAAGCCCATGGACTAGGTAAGCTGCAACAATCCTTCCTCAGGGCTGTACTTTGGTTTGTTAGTAAAAAAAAAGTTTCCTTATCAGCCCATGAGATGGATCTTGTGCAGGAGAAAGGGGCAGGAGAACAGAGAAGGGTAAGCTGCGATCTGCCTTGGTTATGCTTCAGTGGCCAAAACTGGCAACTTGGCAAAGAGGAACAGAACCTGTGTGGTGGCACAGGAGGTATTGGCCTTTTGGGAAGGATGTAGAGTTCTAGCTTAGTGTGTTGATCCTGAGAATGCCAATGGGTAAAATAGAACTTTTTTCATTATTTTGAATGCTAATTGGGTTTTATTCCCACTACCCAAATAGTGGGCAACTTGATTCACTGTTAATGTAGTTTTTTCTGTTCATAGTAACTTTGTTTACATCCTTTTCATGCCTCATTTTATTGGCTTATCATTAGATATACAATGGTGAAATGTGCGTAGATGACCCATTCCAGGGGCTCTCCTGATAACCCAGTTACTGTCAACAAAGTGGGTGGAAGTCAGGGTGTCCAGCCCCACTTCCCCCAGGGTTGGGCTCACCCACCACCTGCACTTTCCAAGGCTCTCTGTTTTGCCACCAATATGTCTGCAAACCTGGGAATCAATCGCCCTTGGAAAAGGCAAAATACAAAGTTCTGTTGCAGTTGACTGACCCGTCCCATTCTTGAACACGGCTTTAAATAAGAATAACTCTTCCAGTCCAAACTTATCTTGCCTGTAGCATCTGGAAGGTATTATCCATTTGGGTTTGCATTTGCATGCTAGGTACTAATTTCAGACAAGTGTCTATCTCTTGAGCATACAGTGTGCAGCTGCAGCAGCCCCAAATGATTAGTATCCCTAAGTGGCAGCCATTTGATTCTTTTTCCTGTTTTGTATGAGTACCCACAGCATGATTAATTTCCCCTGCCTCCAGCTGGCTGAAAGGTGGGTGTTGAGATCAACTTTATCCTAGGACCCAGTTACAGTCAAGGGGCAGTGATCCATCTCTCCAAAGAACAGTCTGTCCATCAAAGAGAAAATGTGATAAATTATTTATTGCACTTCACTGACTGTTCTTTAGATGCAATGCCTAAATTTTTGATGCACAGAACAGAAAAAATTAATTCCAAACAAAAAAATTATGTACTAAACAGTGCTTGTGACTCCACTGTATGTTACCAGAGGTTAGCCAGTGTGGCAATACTGTCCCTAATGCAGCTTCTCTGCTTGCCACTGAATGTGACCATTGCTTTTATTAATCTCTTTTAAAGCAGTGTCCAATATTAGGCTCAAGGATCCTTCTGCTGTGGCCAGTACAGAAGAGCTCTGTTTTATAGTTGCAGAGAAACTAGTGATTCAAATCAAATCCATTTCTCTTTGCCATTGGAAATGTGAGGTACGATGCTTTGCTTGGAACCTCATTTAATAGCTGCAGCAGCTGCTAATTGAACTGCAGGGCCATGTGCTGAAATGGCAGCAGCTCTCTTATGTGTGTGTAGGAAAACTAGTTCTTTCTGAAGGTAGTTATATCTCAATTATTTGTTCAGCTAGTGTTTGCTTGCTGACTCATTCAATATTTGGCATTGCTCAGCTGAGTTGGGTCTTCAGGTTGTAATTCAAATCACAGACCTCATTTTTCAAAGTAAAATGAGCTGCAAGTAATGTGATGGTGTATAAACTTTGAGAGGCTTTGGAAAAAACTTGGCACAACTTGACCTGGGTATCTTTAGAATTTTTTTTTAAGATGCTCAGTTTTAGTAAAACAGAGGTTTTACTTTGGGGTTTTTTTAAATTTGCATTTGGTTTGAACACTTTGCTAATGGTTTGATAAGCTTACTGCTCAGTACTGTGTCATTCTGCAGCTCTTCAGACCTTTAGTTCTCTTCCATGTGATTCCTTACTTAGCAGTTGCTTGACGAAAGTGGGAAGTGATTTCACAGTTAAACATGGTGTGGGAGAGTCTATCACACACACATTTCAAACCAGAAACACCTGGTATGTTTTAAATGTTAGGCTCAGAGAATGGATTTTTCTTTCAGTTTCTATGTAAAAGCTCAAATCTTTTTCAGTTCTCAAAACATGAAAAAGCCCATGTTTTCTTTGGTCAGAATTCTAAGAAGCATCTGGTTTTAGTTAAAGGATGCAGGTGTTCCAAAGACCCTGTAACTCCTGATTGAGGGACATTCCCAAGGAGAAGTATGTTTTGGCAGTGCGATTAGTACGTCTCTGTGAGTGTGAAGCAAGAAAATCCCATGAAAGTCCTGTGACCCTTTTATCCTAGCAATGAGTCCTGTGGTCAGCTGAACAAACTGTAGTGTTGAACATCTTTAAAAACAACAAAATAGTCTCACTTATTACTGCAGTTGACTGTCTCCTGAACCTTGCATATGCCTCAGTCTTAGAAGGAACAAGTTAAACACCATAGCCTGCACCGTGAGAAGGGAGCCCTTATAAGTACATGTGTGTGTAAGCATATGCAATTTTCAGATCCCAGATTCAACCTTATTATTAAACTGATTTAGCTGTTTTCTAAATGAGTTGATTTGGCTTTCACTGCATATGTTATAACAAATAACTCCTGTTGACTTGTGTTGTTAGAAAAGAGTCCTGACATGTATAATAGAACCTTACTGGGTTTTAGACCTTAAAGCTCATCTCATTCCATCCCCTCGCATGGGCAGGGACACCTTTCACCAGCCCAGGTTGCTCCAAGCCCCTTCCAGCCTGGCCTACCCCAGGGATGGGGCAGCCACAGCTTCTCTGGGCAGCCTGTGCTGGTGCCTCACTGCCCTCACAGTGCTCTGAGCTGACTTCATCGATAACACAACATCAGACAGAGAAAAAGGTGCTTCTGTGCTTGATCAGCAACTCCTCAGCATGTCCTCCAGTTTCCTACTTTTGCACTCAACTCAGCTGTCCCATTTGCCTCCAATGTCTGCAACTGTGTTACCTGGTGAGGTTGATCACCCCCCTCTACTGTGAAGTGCTCTCAGCCATCTTTACTGCTGTCTTGACTGCAGTCATTTCTGCATGGCACATTTCAGCTTGTATTCTCTGTGTGGAGGATGATGCTGTTGCTTCTCTTGTGCTCAGGTTCATCACTTTTCTTCATAATTTAGTAGGTTGTAAACTAGTGCAGTGGATGTGGTTACTTCCTGAAAAAGGACATGGCTTTGGACCCCAGGAAACCACTGCTTTAGAAAACATATTTCTAACCTTGCTACTCATTTTTGGTAAATAATCTTAGGTTTTTTGAAAATGGCACATAGTCCAGTAAGACCTACATACCAGTGCATGAAGGGAGATTTCAGAAAGCCTTGTTTTTACAGAATGCAAAAGTGCCGAACATGTCTGTTTAGATGAGAATTTTTCTCCAATTTTTTGTTAATCTAGAGGCACATGTTTATTCGTATTAGTGTAATTCTAGTAACATGAAGTGAACTATGCTAATGACAGATTTACTCTGTGAGGATTTGGACATATTTGTCAGGGAAATATGTTTAGAACTAGAATTTTTCTCAAGTATATACAGCCCATGAAAGAGACTGTTGCAGGGAGATGACTGGCTATGTTGTGTTCTTACACTTATTTTCAGTGGAAAAATACCAACAAAAATCTTGTCCTTCTGAGAAGTGCCTTACATTGTACTCTTCTAGATCCATGCCCTTTACAGTGTGCTTTCATGCCATTTGTGAGATTAGGCCACATTTTTTTTTTCCCCTACAGGCATTGGATTGCTTTCTTTGTTGCTACTGTTTTTAAACTATATTATAATGTAGATTTATCAGAGGAGGAACCTTGGGGCAGTAGACCTCCTTCTCCTGGCACATGTAGAGAGCCTGGGAGATGTATTTTTGTTCACTGAGTGATAATTCATCAACATAGTGAATAAAAATGTAAGAATAGTGTTCCTGCAGGTGTATATTTTCAGAGGCAAAGTTGTGGCACTGAAATGATCTGAGCACTGCCTGCTCTGGGAGGAGAAAAGGGCAAAGAGGTCCTGCCACCCACGGAAGCACAGTGAGCTTGCCCCCTCCTATATTTCTAGATCCCAAGCCCAGTTCTTGTGCCTCTGGCATACCAACAGCAGCTGGGTTATTTTGTCCCGAAGCTCCATGAAACCAGTGATACGTCTCATTAGCCCAGCTGGGCGCACATCGTGTGAATGTCTCTTCCCAAGTGAGCCTTATCCCTTCTCCTGCTCTGGGAACACCGTTTGTCTCCATAGCTGATAGTGCAGGGAAATCCTGGGCTTGTGCAGTCCCTAAATCACACTGAAAATTGAACTTCTAGTTACACAAAATTGTTTGCTATTGGCAATGAGAAGTAGAGAGAGGCAAGCACTGGGACACTCCCTGAGTCAGGCAGCATCCTGCTGTGCAGCCCCTGGGGAATCAACATATTTTCTGGACACTGTAGGTAATAGTGTCCAGGTGAAGGATTTCCAGTGTAACTCCAGCCTCTATCAAAATACATATTTTTCCAGATTAAATATTGTCCACAAAGACATACTTTTTCAATTTCTTCTTCTCACTTAACACTTTCTTTTCCTGTGTTTTCTGTTTGAAAGCATGTACCTGGCAGGGATGCATGTTCAGAGAGAGAGAGATAAATGCTGGAGAGCTTCAAAACATTCACAGAAAATAGCTGGGCTTTCCAAACTTCACCAGGATTTTCTGGATGATTTCATTAACACTGCTGCTTTTCCCTCTGGGGATTATCTCATTAGTGTTACAAGCTTCACCCATCACAGGTTCAGGGCTTTCAGGACACCAACTTGGTACTTGCTCCCTAGACACAATTGCATGTGGGATTTTGGCAATTGTCCTCTAAAAGACTAGAATGTTACTAGAAAGCATTTGAATCAAAAAACATCTACAAAACTGAGAGTATGATCCCATGCCTGCAGTGTTGGCAAAAGGCCACTCGAATCCAGGCTGGAATCAGCTCCCAAGTGCCCTGGACTCTGGGTCCCCTTGAGGAACTGAGACCATCCAGGCTTTGGAGCAATTTTAATGTTTGACATCTATATTAAATGCTTTCTATTGTCGCTTCAGTTGGAGTGACAGAGTTTAAAAGCAGACATTGGTGTTAGAACCTGGATTAGAGGGAAGTTTCCTAAAAGAAGAGGAATATGCTCTTCTATGCCCCCGTGCTCATTGTGCTGCTGTGCACCTTCCTCTTACAGTTGTGAATGCTGCTGTTCAGGGACTGCTGTTGTTGTGATTAGCTGCAGTTAGAAATGACTGTCCAATGGCTGGTGCACCTCAATCTATTGAAAATGAAAAAACAGCCCTATTTTGGACTGTGTAAAGAATTATCACTCTTCAATTGCAGCATATATTCTTTGAAGTTAATCATATTTGCATATGTTGCCCAGATGCAAGCTGCTCTTTCCTAATCTGCAGCAGAATTTAAGACAATGTCACTGTGCCTGCCTCATACATGAATGTAATGTCTGCAGATTGTTGCCCTTCTGCAAATGAGAGCAAATGAAGCAACTCTAGAGAGAGCCTCTCGACTTAGGGCCACTTTTGTTCCATGTTTAGGCTTTCTAAAGAGCTCCAGGCATGGCCACATTTGTCTCAGGTCAGGTTTTCTGCCTTCCCTTCCTTCCTCCTTCCTTCCTTCCCTCCCTTTGTCTCACCTTCACAGGCCCTTCCAGTAGCCACCAGCTGTGCCAAGCCATTACTTATATGAGGTTATTGGAGGGTTTATCTCCACTTCTTTGTGGAATAGAGCTTAGATGAAGGAATGGGTTATATAGGTCTCTATTACAGACTGCAACCCAATTAACTTCTTTGTTTTAGATGATTACTGAAAAGTTCATGAGTACTGTTCATCTATTTCAAGGTGCATCCTTCAATCTCACCCTTACCTTAGCAGATACATTGTGCATCTCTCCTGAAGTCATGTTCATTTCACCTCTCTTTGTCCTTCCACCCCACTAAGCTTTTATTAATTCTTTGGTTGTCTTACAGGAGCCAAGATTATGTCCACTGCTTTTGATTAAGAATCACATTTCCATATACTTCATCTAAAGAGTATAAAGAGATTTTGTAGCAGTCATTAATTCCTCCTCTAGCCCATCCTCCGTATTTTACAGAGTGATTTCTGAGAAATGAATATGCTTCAGTTAGTGTTGATGCATGATTTTACTGATTTCTGTGCTGAAATATAAACTAATGGCTATCAGACAATGGGAGCAGTTCCAGCAGTGGTAATCCTGGCTAGGTGTGGCCTTGCTCTATGAATCTTAATTGTTTACACTGTTTTTAAGACTAGAAAATAAGTTACATTAATCTTACTTTTTGCAAATAGTTTCAAAGTTATAAACCACTGATCAAAAAAGGTGAGAGAAAATGCTAGAACCTTCAGGGAGCAAGTAATACATTCATTACTGTGAACAAATTCAATACACGGAATGAATCAATGTCTTAACTTGCCAGTAGTGTATTACATATTGTCCCATATAATTTAGTGCAGCCAGATTGGTATTTTTTTTTCATGTGGTATCTGAAAAATGATTGTCCTTCCTCCAGTGAATTGTTGTTTGATATTTTCTGCAGAAGAGAATATGAAATAATAATGAGAGGGTCAAATGCTGCCCTTCCCCCAGGCATGTGGCCAGCTTGCTCCAGTCTGCAGTCTACCTGCCAGCACCTCTCCACATTCCTAAATCCTGTGCTGATGAGAGAGAGCCCTACAGAATGTAATACAGAATGGAAGCCCTGAGCCACCATTACCAACAGCAAGATAAATGCGTTGTATATCACAGACAGGATTGAAAAAACTAATAAAAGGTTAAAATACACAGGAATTATTTAGAAAGGAAAAAGGCTGTACTTTCATTCTGAAAACTCATCCTGTAGATTTTATGATTCTCTTTTTTAGGTGCCTTCCCTCTGGACTATGTATTACAGTAAAAAAACCCAAACGAGACTCTGGATTACTTTCTGAGTCTATCATTACACTACAAAGTATTTTAATTAACTTCAGCTTCATAGTATTTTTTCTCTATCAAGATAGGAAAGTCACTGGGAGTCTGATTGAGAAAATATGTATGGAAGGGTTTCAGAAAACATTTTTCTCAGGAGTAGTCTAAGCTATATGTACTACTGAATGCCATCACGTTAAAAAAACCCAAACCCCCAAAAATTACTTCCATGTATGATGTGAAAAATTTTCAAAACTAGGCACCTTCCATGAAGGTTCCCATGTTCCATAAGTTTTTACTTTGGATTCTTTTTCTTCAAGGGAATGTAACACCCATTAGCCACACTAATCCCTTTTCACTGTTTCATCCCTCTGGATACATTCAGACCTATAATGATTATTGATTAAAACACTTCAAAACCTAGTCAGTGTCAAGGAGAGATGTGATTAAAGTTTGTCAGTATGGGGTAGTGGAATGGAGTAATAAGAAAGAAAAAAGTCATCTCACAAACTGTTTCTTGTTGCTGGTGGTAAACAGATTAGTATGTTCATTAGGCTGAAAAGTCAGACAAAGAAAAAAATTAAATTTTTTGATGCGTGTACTAAATGCATGAATCAGACAGTATTAGACTCCACCAGAAAAGACCTGAGTGTCTTCTATGCTGACTTCCCTTTATTAACTGATTTGCTTGAAGCCTGAATTCTAAAAAAATCCCTAACTGAATATTGAAATACCTGAAAAACCAGTGCAGAACTCTGAAGCATCTTGCACAAACTGAGCTCTCTCATGGATTGCAAACTGTCTGGCTGGGCTCTGGTTTGCTTGGATTTTTCCTGCTTTGTTGTGCGTAATGGGATCCCCACACGGATGGTGCAGCTAAGGCTTCCTTTCCTTGCAGTCCTGTTTCCAAAAAGAACAAAGTGAGGTGTTTGTGTGTCAGCTCAGGAATGCCAGAGCTGCTGTGCGAGGTCCCAGAGCAGCTGCAGGGCCATGCTGAGTCAGGCACGTGTGATTCTGGTGTTTCAGTGGCTTCACTTTTACAGTTGGTCCAGGATATGGGAGTGTCGAGGCAGCACATCTGGCAACGGGGTTCTGCTGCAAGGTGTGGGCTGAGAATTGGTCCAAGTCAAACCTCACCCATCCTGCTGTGGCCAAGACAGTGACAAGTGCATCTCTCTGTGCCACAGCTGTCATGAGAGGTGGCTGTTCCAGGTCTGGGGGGCTGAAGGATGATGGAAAGATGGCTGGGCATGCCTGCAGTAATAAAAGTCTTCTTGAGGCTTAAGATGGCAGTTTTATTCATATGTTATATACACTTATAAGTCTTCATAGCCTGATCTGTAACTTTTAACACAGTTACCTGTAGTCAGTTCCAGTACCAGGAGTTGCATGATCTTCAGCACTGAAATTTCTGCAGAAAACTTCTGTGTTTCAAAATCTGTTACTAGTCCAAATTGGTGAGCAAAAGTTTAAATATAATAATAATAATTATCATCATCACCCAAAAAGGTTGCATTCAAAAATGTGCTGAGGCACAGTAGATAGTTGTTAGACATCTCTCTCTTTTTCTTTTTTTAACTTCCCTTAATTTTTGGTGATGTTTGTGTATTGTGAGATGCAGGCTGTGATGTCCAGTCAGGTTTGAGAGCTTGTTGTGTGCCCTATAAGAGTTCAGTATTTACTTTGCATAAAGCTTTAAGATCTTCCTGAACCAGTGATTAGACCTGTGCTGGTTCAGGTAGGGCTCAGGGCTGTCGGTAAGACACAAGGTTGAGGTTGGTGGTGGGCAACAGTGGGGTTAATGGCTGCCTAGGCACTGCTGGGATCATTCCTCCCTCCCAAGGACTCTTCTTTCAGCAAATCAGTGTTTTGATACTCTGCATCATAGTTCTGGTTTCTTAAAACTGTATTTGAGTGGTTTTCAGCTCTGACTGATGGGATAAAATACTTTATACTATTTATTAGGCGGAGTAACAGCAACAAGCCAATGCTCATAGCTAGTAACAGCAAAAGGTATTTAAGGAGACAGTGAGCATCAAGTGCAGGTTGCGAGGGCCTTTAGATGTCAGTGAATTGTAGCTGGAATTCTGCTGGAGGTTTTCTTGCCTAGTGTTATTACTGTGATAAAGATAGCTTAGTTTTCAGTGGTGTGATTTCACTGTGAGAGAAGCATCTATTGGATTATATTCAAAGAAGCTGAATAATGCTACAGTGGATTTTCTATCCCTTGTTCCAACCCCACGCCAGCTGTGTTAGCACATACCGTCTTTCAGCACTGGGGCCCAAGGTGGCAGGAGATGCTTCTCATTACAACTTGTTCAGGAAAATATCCTCACTCTGCCCTCCCAGCACTGGACATGCTGTCTGAGATGTTTGATGTTCTATATACAACTCTGCAAAGATAGCTTTAGACAGATTCTTCTCATCATCTTTAAGTATTTTCACCATTTTTGTTCTCCTTGAAAGAGCAGCAAGATTATTCAGCTGCAGTTGTGTGTTTATAAGGTACTGCTGTCTTACTAGGTCAGGAAATTCAATAAGGAATAGAAAAATTAAATTAGAACAAATGAAAAGTGAACTTTTGACAAACGAAGGTCTAACTGCAAGGAGGTGTCAGAACATGCAGAACAGTTTCATACTTAGGTGTGGGGTGAGGCCTAAGTGTCTGATTTGAAACACTGTCAGCATGTCTGCAGAGCAGAGAGGTTATTGTGGTCTGTGCAGGAGCAGTCTTGTTAGCATGACTTCAGCAAGAGCAGAGAAAAGGGGAGGGAGGAGCTTGGAGGGCTCTTGCAGCAGCTGCTGGTACCTGACACCACTGCTGTTACCCTGCTCTGTGCTGCCACACTAAAGCCAGGGCAGGGAGAACTCCCCTGGCAGCGAACACTGTAGCCTGCTGTGCAGCCGTCGCTGCAGTGCCCCAGCTGCAGAGACCCTGCCAGCTGAACTGGTGTGAGACCTGGGTTTGGTCTCAAGAGGTTGTAGCCAGTGCGACATCCTATAAACCAGCTCTTTCTCTGCCACTGTGTCATCTCTGACCTATCTGGTCTTCTCTATATCTTGTTGTTCCTCAGTCACGTGACCTTTGTGACACGAAGTGACACCAGTGAAGGGCAGGTCCACAGGGAAGCAGACATTCACTATGTTGTGTGAATTTAACAACCCCTTTGTCCCTTCATCTTCTGTTCTAGTTATTACAAACAAAAAAGGCAAATACATCAGGTGAAGAGTGTTGGTTGGTCTGTCTCTGTCCTTTGGGCCTATATTGTGGGCAGGAACCACTGGAGCTCCCTATCACACACTTAATGATGGGCAGCTGTTCCTGGAAGGGGTTAGACCTCCATGTATACCTTGGGCTCTGTTGAATATTTATCACTAACCCCTAATGGCCGTACATCTTGCACAGCCATTTGGGTGTTATTTTTATGTTGGTTGCTGCACTGTAGTTGGGGTTCCAATATCCCCAGACCAGAGGCTGAAGAGGTAAGAGCAGGCGCTCCTGCTGGCGTGCATTCCCTCAATGATAATGCTGAAGTGATGAATGTAAGCTTTTGACATGCTCTTCCTGGTAATATTAATAGCAGTGATTACTGCAGATGACAGCAAATTAGATAGGGCAGGTTCCCCCAATGTTTAGTGCCTGCCAATGAATTAGTTTTGGCATTAATATTTCACTTGACTGAAGAGTGGTACTTAAAATCTATACAGTGCCCCATATTTTTAACTCCTTCCAAGAAGCAGAAAACCAGTCTCAGGTTACAAGTGGAACACTGACATTCATTTCTGTGCAGTGATCACCCTGGGAAGAACTGATGGAGTTGCACTGCTTAGGAGTTACCACCTCAATGAATTGTGTGGAAGTCAGAGGCAGGGAGAAGTCACAACTTTTCTTGCAGTTTAGAGACCAAAGACTGATTTGTAAATGTGCTGTGAGAGGTCAGCAAAAAGATAATTCCATAAAATTTCAGATGTGGTACTTGGTAGTGGTAGAGCTTGAGGGTTTTTAAGTTTGTTTTTCCTTGCTTGTTTTGGCAGGGAAAAGCAAGGAACAGTTTTGTTTTTTTTTCAAAAGTTGATTCAGTGCAAATTTTTATTGCTCAAAAGCCCAAGTAGCAAGAAAGTTTCATCTTCGAAAGCTAAGTTGATGAAAGGCATATATTAAAAGCTTCAAAATACTTAATGAGAAGTAACAGGCAAAGAGAAATCTTGAGGAATTTTCTTCTGCACTGGGGCAGCTGTCATGATATTTGTGCCAGGACATGCTGGAACACCAGAAACAGTCTGGTCATGATCCTTCTGGCCTTGGTGTCTGGGAAAATTGCTCTGTACAGGTGGGAAGACATCTCCTTGCACCCACTGTCTGGTGTTAAACTGTCTCTGTCAAAGCTGTTGTGAACTCCTTCATGTCCAAGAGGTTTTAAGAAGGCAGGGGTTAGCAGGGCACTTATCTTTGTTTAAAGATAGTGCATGCCAGGAGGCAGGACCTCAATGGAATAGAAACCCCTCCCTCAAAATTACTGTAAATTTGATATTGTGAGACTTCGAGCAAAGTGTGAAAACAAAATAACAGTTTTACTAAAACAGAGAACAAAACAGAACAAAAGAACAACCAAACAATAACAGAAAATGCCACCCAAAAAATCACTCTTTCACCTGCACACCACCGAGGCGACAGCACAGTCCTGGTGCAGTCCCATGATCCCAATGGAGCTGGGGCAGAGCCAGGGACACATGAAGGAGTTCATGGCAGCATTATACCTGAGCAAGAGAACATTAACTTTCCCTGTGGTTAGCAGCTGTGGCAGCAGTTTCTGTGCTTGTGTGACTGTTTGGCTTCAGAGCTCACTTTGTTACACTTACGTTTGTTCCATTGTCTATGTGTTGCGTCCTAATGGAGGTAACCCTCCAATCTCCATGAGTGAAGGTAAGCTACACTGGGTCATCATTTACAGGACCCGAGAGTGAGATTAGTGCTGCTTCACTAGAAAGTCTCAGCTGTTTATTCTTGACTTCTGTGGATTAGACTCAGACTTGTGTGTCCCATCATCCCAGTTGTAGAATACCAATTAATTTGATGAGAATTTGCTTTCAAAACTTATTTGCAACATGACCATGGCAATTAATGGGTGTTGGCACAGCCCTATTTGGAGAAAGTGAGTCCTTGCAGCAGGAAGAGATGAATGTGGTGGCACAGAGTCCTTCAGGGCAACTTTAGTTTTTTTGAGATGTTGACTGAATGAAGAAGTTTTACACTTCTTTTGCCTCATCTGTTTTCTGTTTTGTTTGGCTTTGCTGATGTTTTCTTTTGACAGAGGATTTGAAGGCTTAGTCATTTTTGGAGTGTGAAGAAGTCAGCACTGTTTTACCAGAGAAAGGCAGCACAAACAAACTCCTGGAACAAAACTGAGACAGTCAATTTGTACATAATTTATCCATTATTTCTTTGTGTCTGACTCTCACACAGGCATTGGCCATTCTCCTTACTTCAGACATGTAGATTGCAGAGAAGGTCAAAGTGAAACCGTATATTGGATTTCCTTGTGTTTTCCTCCCCAGAATGTATTTCTGTTAAAGCTTAAAAAAACACCAAAAGCACAGATACTAGTAAGAAACCTTCCTTTGAATTATTATTGGGTTTTGGAGGGATTCTATCACTGCCCTCTGTCAACATCTGGTTATTAAACATTGCTGTGTTTCAGCACACACTCCAGCAGTTTTGGAGCAGCAATCATCAGGAGTCACCCTGGTGCCTGGGGCTTTGCTGTGGTACCAGAGCCACTGCTGTCATGTCTAATGCAGAAACAGGAACCTGCAAGTTTTACATACTGATAATGTTGGGAAACTGACATGGTCAGAAAAATGGGCATCAATCCCTTTTTTCTGCTGAAACTTAGAAGAACTTAAAAGAGATTTCCATTACATATTCTATGGGTTGGACCCATACTGACTTAAGCAGATCCATTTGTTCATCAGTTTTATTTAACTACCACAAAAATGTGTACAAAATACCTAGAAGTATTTTCTTTTGTACTTTTAGCCTGGAATACTGTTTTTTCTTTGAAAAAATGAAATGAGAAAAATATCTAAAGGCTTCTAACAAATGCTTTGTGGCCTTTGGGCTAATTTGATTCTCACTGTAGATTACTGCAGTTTGGTGGGTTCTGAGAACATTTGACTTCTTGCCTTGTACCTTTCTTGGGCACATGTGCTCCTTGGCCATCCCCAGAAACTACAGCTCAGTGCCCTGAGACCAGCTCAGCTCTGTCCAGACAGACTCTTGAAGAGTTTTTGTTTGAACATTGTTAAGCATGGTGAGAATTTAAGTCATGTATCGTTTATGGGCACAATTTCCTTCCACAAAACTGTCTGGGGTTCAGACTCTAGCATCTGTGAACAGGCTGTATCTGAGAACCTGAGATGGCCTTTATTGAATATATTCACTAGCACCTTTTTGATTGCAAACCAGCTTGTCTTGCTCTCACTTAGGAAAAATTGTACAGAAATTAACTAACCTGAATTAGAAGAAATGTAAGCAATTGTCATTATGATATATTTTCCCTTGACTTTTTTTTTTTAATTGATTAGTTTTATTTGTCCTGGCTTAGGGGCATGGGCCACATCTGCAGCTTAATGGGGTTATAAAAAAACATGAGAACATGATTTCAGATGGCCTTTGACCTCATGGTATTTTAATGGTTTTTCAGACTCAGTCCAATCCATAAATTCATACTGGGATCTGTAGGTTCAAGTCTCATTTATTTCAGTGAGCGATGCACAAGTGCATCTATGAAGGTACACCAAATCAGAAATAAAGGGACTTTAGCTGTCATCTGAGGGAAGATGTCTCTACTTCCCCAACAGTTTGATTTGTTTCTGCATCTCATTCTACCAGATGAGATAGAAAGATTTTGCTTATTTCATGAGTGTGTGCATCATTATAACTAATCTTCTTGGCTTTAAACCCTGGAAATTTGCTGTTGTGACAAAAGGAGCACCTGCCTTTGCCACATTTGACAAGGCACTCACTGTGAAGGTTCTCTGGAGCAGCTGAAAGTAAAGGCATTTCTCAGCCTCATTTGTTTCCCTGTCTCTAGGTACATGAAAAGGTTTTTTATGAAATGTCAAGTTTGTGAATGTATGGTTTGTGAAATCAGCTTGCATGTGGAAAATTCCATCTTTGGGCTGGAGGACAAGCACTAATCCCACTTCCACCCATCTCGGCATCTGAGACTAACAATAACACATTCACAGCCATGCACATGCATCTGCTCAGGAAATACAGATCAGCATGCCCAGGCTGGACACCTTCCTCATTCTAAAGTTTTTGTTACATTGGGTGAATTGCCTTCTCCACACAGGGAATTTCTGTAACATTGGTATTTGTTCAAACCCTTACTGTAGTAATAACCAGATCATCTTGCATGGCTTTTAAATGATCCATGATTTTGCACTAGACTCTGTTCTTCATCAGAAAACAAGATTTTCATGTAACAATTCTCAGAGATGATCTGTCATAGTTGTGGTAGCTATTCCTTGTCATCAGTAGCTGTATTGTTTGAGCCGTAATATCCTTTACCTCTGATTTCTTTCTGGGAATTTTGTATTCAATAGTATTACCAGGAATGCCTGTGGACGGGTGTTCCCTAGGATAGTGATTACATCTTGCTTTGGGAGTTTAAGTGGATTGGGCTCCTTACATCCCTGCTCAGCTGGACACTGAGTGTGCCACTCTGGGCACTGTACTCCTGAACCTGTGAGCATCCCTACAAATTGCAAACATTTTGCAGCACCTTCATTAGTAAAAGCCCTGCAGTTAAAATATTTATCAAGCTCTTCTGAGTGTCCCTGGTAGATAGATGCACTCCAAGCCTGTCAAGTAAAAAAGATAAGAACTTTACTATGAGGAAAGGGTCCACAAGGACGCTTTGGTGACACTGAGGTTGCACTGACAGGGTTGGCTCTTTGTGTGACCAAGATGGAGGTGAGAGAGGGACCAAAGGACAGAAGAGATGGGGATGCTATAGAGCCAGAGCTTAATAATTGTTAATTTGTTTTACATTAGTTAGTCACAGCCCCTGCCATCTTGTGTGAGGGGTGGAAGCTGCATTTACAGTTTAGGTGAATGTTACCATCAAAACCGGCAATGCAGACCGTGAGGAGAAAGGAGAGGCCTTGGAAATGAGCACACCAAACTTGCATACTTGATCAGTGCCAGCAGCTGAGAAGGGAAACCCAGGATTAGAGTTAAATATAAAGCTGAATTGGGATTTTGTGCTTTATTTGTACTCGCTCATTCCTTCTCTTAATAGAATCAATAAAACAACCTTTACCTGAAATATTAAGCCCTAAATATTTGCTGCCAATGTAAATATTACCCTTGAATTGATTAGGCACATTTAGAAAGTCAAGCCACATTCTTAATAGGGGAGAGGTGCATATTTTCAATGTTTAATATACTGTATTAGATGTTTAATTAAAAAGAAGTTCCCAGAGGATTAGCCAGCTTCATGTTGATGGCAGAAACATATCTGTTAGCAATTTTTTGGCAGGTAATTATAATGTGGAACTGGATGGCTTGAGCTGAATATTTTATGATAACTCTAGTGGGAATGAAGAGAAATATAATCACTCTTTTTTCTAAGGGGAAAAGAAAAATTAGACAAGTATATATACACCTGTTTGCTTCTGCAGGCTTGCTAGCTTGGTAAATTAGGAAAGAATTAGTGTGGATATTACCCAGATAACTGGGCTGAGTTCCATGACGAGATTCAGCTGGTGGCTCACCCTGCTCGCACTCCTACAAACACCTGCTCTCCTCTGCTCCTCAGGGAGCTGGGGGGATTTGATTTCTATTGTCTGCTCTTTTGTTAGATTAAGCCAGATGGCAGGCTGGGATGTAGCCCTGTGTATGGCAGGTAGGGCATGGCTGGAAAAGAAAAGCCTCTTCCTCTCCTTAGGCAACATGCTGCCTGTCCAGGTGGGATTTTCAAGAAGTGATTTTACCCAAAGTAGCCACCATCCACTGATTCCTTTGGCATCCCTGAACAACCTTGTCAATGTTTGTTGATCTTAATACCACATGTGGCAGCTGGTAAATGGTGTGAGAGGAGAGACAGCGATTTGAGAGTGAGGCAGACATGGAGCAGGCTTCTTTCAGAGACAGCGCTGGCCCAGACCTCTTGCCACCACACTGCTCCTGCACAAGGGCTTCCATGGCAGATCTTTTGGATGGGTTGGGACACAGAACATGCCACATCCATTTTCTACTACTCATGTTGCTCAAAAAGTTGCAAATAAATATGTCTTACTACATCAGATCATCAATTCTCTAAGTCCAGCAGCAATCCTCTACTGTGACTAATGCCTGAGGTGTCACAGGAGAGCAGAAGGACCTGTTCCAGCTGGGAACCTTCTGTATGTTACCAGTCAGCAAAACTAAGAACTTAGTCTGATGACTCTCTTGGGAGCAGACTTTTGTGAGGCATTTGTGAATGTTGCATTTACTTTATTTGACTCTATCTATTCACTTAGTGACTCTATGAAAATGTGGGGACCTTAAGGTGGGAGAACTCAACCTGTACTGTTTGGGGCTGAATTAACAAAATACATACATGTTTTTAATTGTTAATATTTGCTACCGACTGTGGTGTTAGCTGTCCCTGTGATCATCATGCTGCTCTGCAGTGGGATATGTTTGCACAAGAACATGTGTTTCCTGGCCATGCAGCCATGGGAGCTACCAAATCCAGGACAAGGTGGCTGAAGTCACTCATGAGCACTGGCTGGGGAGTTTAGAGAAGCCCTAAAATACTGGGCTCAGCATTTTATAGGCATTAGGCTGAATTAGCTGATATAAGCAGAAGGAGAAAACATATGGGAGAAAGCATTTATAAAGCAGCTGCCTGTTAACCAATAATTTAGTACATTTCCTTCAGTTCTTTTCATTAAACCACAATATGTGGATGTCTCATTTTCTGTGAGATACATTGAATGTTCAAAAGACTTGGATATAATTATGCAAATGCTGAAAGAGCAGAGAGATGCACTGTGTCAGGAATAGTTCTCTCTTTTTTTGTTGTGGAGTACAACGGCCCAATACAGCACCCCACTTCTACAACCATCTCTTTTCTTCACAATTAACAGGGTAATCAGAGGAACTGGTTATTTGCAATGAGAGTGGTTTAAATCTGAGGACTCCTTATGGGGAGTTTGGTTTCAGGTCTCAGGCCCATTGGTGGCAGCTCAGTGTGGTAACCTAGAATTTATCAACGTATGGAGCAAAATTTGCTTGATTATCTCTGATCTCTATTCCAGGAGAGAATTTGAACATCTTATTTGTCACACTTATTTGCACTAATCTGAGACCCCTTGCACCTGCAGTTAAATTTATAGGGCTGAATTTTTCTAAGAATTCAGAATAACATTTCTTTTCCTGATTTTGTTGCAGTGTTTGTTAAAAATTATATGTCCTAGTTACAGGGACTGGGACCAGCTTATCGCTGTTTGGGTGTAACCAAAACCGTGTATTCTACACTCTCTGTGTCATTTCTGATGAACTGTTAATAATGGATGGTTTGCAGCAGCTGCCCAGGGCACACCTGAGCCCTCAGGGTACAGGGTGGGTGTTAGAGAACCCTGTGAGATAGGGAAGTGTTCCTGTCTTCACACCAGTGACTGCTGTGATCACTCCCCTCTGGGGAGGCATCAGGACCTTCACACCCACCCTGAGGGGTCATGTCTGCTCATGGGCCATTAGGGACTGGCATAACAGGCAGCTGCAAGGACCTAGAGCATCAAAGATTCCAAAAATATCCCATGACTCACAGAGTTAAATCACCCATTGTGAAACTCCCTGCCCTGGGGGAGGTGCTGGGCATTCCCACCTAAACCTGAGTGTTTAATCTTGGAGTTTGGGGACTTCTGGTACCACTCATGGGATCCAGAGGAGGACCAGAACATCAACATGACTGTGACTGTCACTCTCAACTAGACTGCGACCATCTTCCTCACTGACAGGTTTCCCTTCCCTTTGACTTTGCACTCAGGGGGACCAACATGGCACTCATCACAGGGGACAATGAACACCATTCTGTTTGTGTCCCAGGGTGATGGGTTATATATCTGTTTTTTTCTGGGTTAAAACCAGTTTTCCTCTGTATCATTGTGTTATTGTAACCTTTTTATTAAATTGTAACTCTGACTTGTAATCCCTCTTGATTTGGGTTCATTTCTGCTGCTGGTTTACATTTAAACCAGCACATGATGTATTCATGATATTATGTTAATGCTTCAAACCTCCCCTCTTACCTGCCCACCCAAACTTCCTCACCAAAGCACAAGCTGATTTTGCCAGGGATATATTCAGTGGGATTAGTAGAGAGAGGCCATGTCGTACTAAGCACGTCTGTCCTGGAGCGGGAAGGTGAGCCCAGCATGGCTGTGCTTGCCTGGCCCAGGAGCAGAGTGGGAAATGTCATGAAGTTCTAGTTCTCATTCCTGATCCTCTAAATCCACAGAGTATTTGACTTGCACTGATCTCAAGCAGTAGGCATGAACATCATTCCCAGTGATTGTGGTTAATACAAGCACTTCCCTTAGTCACCATGAATGCAAAGAGATCATGTGCTGGATGGGAAGGGGTGCTTTGAGTACATTGTTAAATGGATTGGGAATTCTAGTGGATTCCAGGCGGAAAGGAGTTTTATATGACGATGTAATACGCCATCTTCCATATGCTGTGATGGTGACCAAGCCTCTGTTAATGGCTGAAGTTTCCATGGAGCGAATTAAGCCATCAGTTACCAGGTCTGCCTGCAGGAACCTTACATGGTTTTCAACCTCAGGTGAAAAGAAACACAATTCTTTACAGGCAGAGCCAGTGCTGCCTGATGTAGTGGCCTGCCAGGTCCCCTGAGAGTGACTTGAAAGGAAATCTTGATTTATATTTTTTTTAATCTGTGCCCACTTGTTCTTCCAGCAAAATTTTCAAAGGGTATCATTCCTTCTCTGGTTTTGAATTTTAGTGTCAAGTGGAGAAATGCTGAACTGCTGGCAGCTGATAGAACTTTGTTAAGAAAAACACAGTCCTATGGAACTGGGACAGCTTCTACCATTTAAGTGGTACATGAAGGAACTCTTTAACCTGCTAACACAGTGTTATGGATTTAAAATCTTGGAATTTTTCTTTCATCTACCAACCCTGCACCTCAGAGGGATCACCTTCTCTCT
>JAWWEU010000029.1:218279-248203 GCA_035583155.1 Acropternis orthonyx
TGTAATTCTGACTTGTAATCTGTTTGTGAGTTAGACTCATTCCTCCTGCTGGTTTACCTTTAAACCAGCACACACAGTGAAGTCAAGATGGATTTCAATTTTTATTTCTGAAAGCTTTAAAGATACTCATGTCAGAAAATAGTAAGTTTCTTGTGAGCTTCCAATGGAGTTATATGCAGATGTGGTAGCGTAGGAGTGCGCAGAGTGTCCACTCCGTGAGGGAGCCTGAGACACTCAGGGTGGGACAGACAAGTCCCCTGTTTGTGTTGCACTCAGAGAAACAAGAGTGTCTTCAGCTCCTGGGAAGACTTGCTCTCCAGTGGGCAGCACAGTGGCTTTTACCACTTGTGTTGTCTTTGCTCCCCAAACACTCTGTTCACTCACTGTGCCTTCCTCTTCTGAGCTGGAAGCTAGACTACAGCCTTGGTGCAGGCAGCATTCTGACTTGGCAGCAGTGGGAGGGGTGTGTGCGTGTGTGTGTGTGCAGACAAAAGGCTCTGGCTTCCAAGGAACAGAATTGCCATTGATCAGGAGGAAGCGGAGCTCTGTGCTTTGAGTTTAGGTTTTCGTGCCAGTATTGTTATATGTGAATCCATTAACTCTACAGTGCAGCTCAGGGTGCTTTAAAATTCAAATGGAATTGACTGAAGCACAAAACTTAAGTACAGATGAATGTTTTTTACATCCAGTTCTCCCTATAATTCTTATTTTGAAGCTAAAGCAACAGCAGTAATTTTTCCCACCTTCTCTGGATGATGGTGTTCTATGTTAAAACTTAGCTTGGCAGTGTGTCTGCATTGTCCTGGAGAAACGCAGGACCCAACTGCACACCATCCAGGACCAGTGCTGCAAAGGAGCCAATGGTCAGGCAGGAGCTGGTACTGAAGAGAGGTGGAATTGCAATTTGTGTGATGGCCACACCAGCAGGTAGCAGGTCAAAGAGGTGCTTGGGCAGTGTCTGCAGGGACTGGTATAAACAGAGCTTTGCTTTTGACCACAACATTTTACCACGTGTTTCTCACACAGACTCTCAAATGGTTTCTGATGATGGAGCCTGAAATATTAATGACTGCCATTGCATTTTAATAATGAAAGATATACTGTTTTTAGGAACTAAGAAAAACATATGCAGTCAATACTGGGACTTGTTTGTATCTGTATTTTTTAAAAACATATGTGCAAATGTTAGACAAACTAGGTTTCTTTTAATTTTATAAATTTTAAATCCTTTTCTACTCTATCAAGCTACGTTAGTCCTGAATTAATTGTCCTGATGTGTGCCTGAATAGATAAGCAATGAAAAAAATGTCAGTTTTCCTTTCTTAAAGGATCTGGGCTTCTTTTTTGTGTTTTTAACAGGACTTACTAATGCCATTCAAAGGCATTTATTCTAAAGGACAATAAATTTCCAATAGCCAACAGTCATTCAGCAGCAGAGTTGTCTATAATGAGAATCATCACAAATAGAATAGCCAAAAGCAAAGCATTTGTGTAGTGTCATTTTATTACTGTGGAATAAAGAACGGTGGTCTGTATGTGAGACATCAGCACAGCCATTCTAGAAGGCAGTTTTGGGAAGCTGGACTTAAGAGCAAATTTCTTTCTGTCAAAAGAAGTAGGAGTGCTAATAAACATTAAGTAGTGTGATGACAATTAAGCAGACCAAAGGAAGAAAAAGAAACTATTAACAAAAGCAGCTCTGAGTCTTACTGAATTTATCGGTTCTAGCAAATGCTCATTTGCTGACTGGTTTAGCTGCAAAGGAAGGTTGTTGGAGGAGGGATGCAGTACACTCCTGCCTCAAACAGCTCTGCACTTGGTTCAGAGGGCCCATGCAGTGATCATGGGGCTTGTAGGGAGCATCAGGACAAGGAGTCTGTGTAGTCTCTTTTTAAATACTTTTCTCCACTAAGATTTTAGAGAAGGGAGCATGAATTATTGCACAAACCACAGAAACACATCCTGCAGGCAGGGAAGTCTTTAGCTCCCACTGTGTTAGCTATTTCTGTGCTACACTGAGCGCAGATCTGAAATGTAATGGTGGAATTTTAATAGAAAGCCAACTAGGAGCAAGAAAGTAGCAGTCACAGTATCAAGGGCTTACATGCCACATTGGCCCTAATCTGTAAAAAAATGAATCCCCAATAGCTTGGCTGACACAGAGGTCCTTCTCCTCTTACTCCAGCTACAGTAGCTCTTAGAGCTGAGCACAATATCATCCTGCAGAGCCCGTTTTTCATGTAAACCTTCAATACAGAAAGCAGCAAATGCATCTTCAAAGTGATATTCTGCAGTCCATGCAGACTACATCTGTACATTTTCCTCTCTTCCTGGGAATGCCTGTCCTCTGCTAGCTCCTCATGGGAATGACCTTTGCCCAGAGCTGGCCAAGGGCTTTAAGGTTCAGTGCATCACCCTGTCCTTTCATCTTCCATGGATGGAGCAGTGACCCGTTAGCATCCTTGGGCCTGATAACCAGGGGTGGAAGGAAGCAGGACCCATTTATTCTGCTGCTCAGGTTAAAAAAGCCAGGACACCAGCCAGATCTTAAGTCTGGAAAAGTGTTAATGTGGGGACTTCATATAGACGAGTTCATAGCAGACACCTAAATGACCACATGTATCTTTCAATATAGGATATTTTCATAAGAAAGCCAGAACACAGAAAGATAGTGATGTGCACACAGGGGTTACATAAGTCTTCAGGGCATTACTGTCCTACAATATCAGCTTTAACAGTTAAAATTACAGTTTAATTATCTGCTTGGGCACCGGTACCAAATAATAATCCTGTCTCACTTGTCAAAATTGAGATGATGGCTAATGGCAGCTGTGTGATTCTCTCTGCCTCAGCCACGAATTTCATTAACTCCATCAATGTGACAACTCCCAAGACCTGCTATTGACAGGAACTCTATGGTAAATTTGCTGCTCTTCAGCTGTGTTATAATGCAAAGATATTTTAATGAATCTCAGGAGCCAAATGATCTCTACCATAAATACTATTCCATAACTTTTCAATCCAGTGCAATACATAGAAATTAGTCATTTAGTTCTTGAAAGGAGCAGAGAATGCATGGAGTTCACATCCCTAGTGAAGCATGGTTCAGTGCTCATCATGAAATGGTTATTTATCAGTGACAATTCTGGAAGTAGTGTTTAAATTCAGCACCTCTGACATGTCTGAGAAAGGCATTGCTGGGAGAACTGTCAGCTGTTTGGTACCAAGTTGTTTGTTACATCTTCTTATAATTATTAGTATCAGGTCAGTCCTTTTTCAAACAAGTCTAACCTACTCTTTAATCACTATGTAATCTTCAGAGAGGCCTCACCCAATAATACATGTGTATATGGCTATGTTGATTTGAAAGGAGTTACCTTTACATAGTAGTGAAGATTAGGAAGATTAGATGACTTAGTTATATTCTATATTTTCATTATTTTTATACTAGTGATGGACAGGAAAAGCTGTTTGCTTTCTCAGATAACATCTGGTCCTTGGTGTTTATTAATGGGATTTTTGGTGAAATACTGCAGACCTGCTTGAGACTGCAAGTGTCAGAGCGGGGGAAAGCAGGAAATTTGTTTGGTGTCACAATCACTGCCATACAGAAACAGGGGGCAGGGCTGACTGTGGATTCTGGCACGTTTTCATATCCTCAGTCACTGCAGCTGTGAGGCCAAAGGGGGATGGATGGTGGAAAAAGGATTATTTCTTAGGTGCTAACCCCTTTGGCTGATGGTATCAGAGGGCAATGAGAGGAGTACAAACCTGTTAATGGTTGTCCCTCTCCAAGGGGAAAGACTGCAGAAATCAATGCTGCACATATCAATCCTTTCCAGAGCTAATCCCTGTCTCCCACACCAGTGGAGTTCTAGGTGAGCTCAAGAAGTTTGTATTTTTGGTCAGTAGTTATGGTAACGCAACTCTGACTAATGAAAATTACAACCTGACACACTACACATGCTGACAGAAATGACTGTGCAATATTAATAAATGCTAATAAATACTATGAAATACCATGTGTAGGACTTTTATTGTGATCCACTCTCTAACAGCCATGGCAGGCTCTCTGGACATTGGTTTAGGAGTATCAAATATTGATCTGAATTTTTCATTACTCCTTGTGTGGCTTTTCTACTTTATATCTATTATCTAATCTTAACTTTATTTAGCCTATTTTTGCAGCTTTGAAAGATGTGTTCTTGCTTTGCCAAATGTGACCAACTCATTTCAAATTCCTTTTAAAGCAGTGTACTGCTTTAGTTTAGACAGATTATTGCAAGATCTTTTTTTGAATGACATGTTACAGGTCTAATGGATTATTTTAGATAAATGTTGATTGCAAATGGGGTAGAATCACTGACAGTCTTTTGGGCAAATCTATGGCTGTGAACAATGAGTTAATATTCTCTTTTAAGATGAACAGCAAGTTTTCACTTGGTAAGGTAGGATACCAGCAGGATAAGGATATATCCTTACACCAGGAGGACAAGGGCAGGCTCACAGTATGTAAAGCAAAAAGAATCAGTATGACTCTGGAAAGAGAACATTTCAGAAAGAATGAATGTGTTATCCTTGAAATTACTAGTTTGATAGGCTCTCTGTGGTCCACTGAAGATGTGTTTGGGTTTGCATTCATGCAGTGGAATCAGGTAGATATCCATCAGGCCAGTTAAACATGCCACCTATAGTTATCTTTACAGGTGCCAAAGACCATCAACTTTTAATAAGGTTGATTGTTAAGGAGCATTTGACATCTTCATGCATGGACTGGGCTGAGCAATGGAATGCCTGTAACATTTAACATAGTAGCTTGACATTTAAATGTCAGCTAAAAGTCTTGTCTTGAGCTGGTACCATTTCCAGAGGAATGTGTGTTTCATTATTGGAATAATGAAAAGTCCCCCAAATGGCTACATAATGTGATTGTGATTTCACGTTCTTGCCACAGTTTTGTTCTACAAAGAGATAATTTAAAATTAATTATTCCCAGGACCTCCCTAACTTACAGAGTTGGTAATGACTGGTAGAGCAGCCACTGTGCATGCAGGCAGGTGGGGAAACTTGACTGACTGTTGGAGAACCATGATGCTCTTATGAGATACCACCAGGAATAATTATGAAAGTGACATTTGTTTTCCAAACAGTTAAATCACATCTGAGCAAAAATCTGCTTGGAAATAGTAAAGGACCACAGCAGTTCATGCTGGGACCTTAGGATGAACCTCGTTAGTGACCACAAACTGTAAACCTCCTGTATGTTGCTGTGTCTGTTTTACCTTTGGAAGGTTATTCCTGAGGCAAACATAGGGCAGAATGGAAATGGCAGAGGATAGCAACTGGGAGCAGCTAACCCCTTGAGCTTGAGTACAAGAGGCTGCAGTACAATGGGTCCTCAGCAGGGCTTGGCAACTTCTTTATCCCTATGATTCCCCTTGGGGCAATACCTACCTCCGGGGTGGCTCTGAGCAGTTGTCTGCCATGCAGAGAGACAGTGCTCCATATTTCTCTTTCTTTTTTGCAGCAGAACAGTTCCAGCTCTGCTGCAGGGGAGTGGCAATAGAGCCAAGAGCAAAATTCACCCCTCTTGTTTTCCGGCCAATGCCATTCTCTTTAATTTTTGATGATTACAAACTACCCTATTCATGAGGCTTTGGAATAATCAATAACGTATGCACGTTTGGCAGAGGGGCAAGTGATGTCATTTATCTTCTTCAAGTCTAAGATTATAATGTGAGATACGGTATTGACAGTCCTTTATAAATGAATTAAATTGCTTTGTACCATCTAACAAGAACAGGATGAACTGGAACAAAACTGTTCCTTTCCGAGCTAATAAATAAATAAAGTAATAATATAACTGTTAATTTTGTTGGTCGAGGTTTGGAATCAAATTTAGGGAGGAAAAATTGAACATACATGAGAACTCTTGTTTTTAACAGTTGTTTTATCTCAGGAGGATCTTGGGTTCCCTTTCCATAGGAGAGCACTTGGTTTGTCTGATAAAAAATGCAAACTAAAGCAGGCAAATCAAGGAAATTAATCCGACTTCCCAAACCTGCTTTGACTGAAGTTCATTTTGAGTGAACTACTTTCATAATACCAGCTTGTCCAGCTGTACCCTTAGGAAGAGAACAGACCTGTTCCTGTGCTGGGATTAACAGGGCTGCTGAACCATTCTTGTTGTACACTGAGGTTTACAGTCCTACAGTGCCCTACAGTTGGGTAGGGATTGCTTTTTACTGTGGCACAGCAAAAAGAAGAGTTTGCTGAGAATTAATTAATGTCCAGAGTACCTTTCTAATAGTTGATTCTTTCTGCTTGTTGAAAGGGATACTCAAAAATTAAACTAGATGATTCCTTACAGTTTCAGTCTATCCAGCCCTAAATGCTAGCACATAACTAAGAATCCTCCTCACCCTGACTCTAAAATACCTCTATGAAAGCCCAAATTTATTTGTGTCTTCCAGGGGCAAATATAATCTGTTCTTGTTTAAAACTGTTTCTGTAAGGAAATCTGTACCATGTTAGAGGTGTCAGTGACCAGGGACTGAGGAGATGCCCCCATCATTTCCACAGCAAAAGCACACTGCACTACACTCCCTGTTTATGTAGTCACACAGATAGATTCCTAACAAATCAAGGTAATTAGAAAATGAGAATGGTCTATTTGAGACTACAGCCATCTGAGTTTTCAAAGTACATGCCTTGCCTTGCTCATACTGCTATTCCATTTTGTTACCTCTTCTACTGAGTTAACATGGCAAGGATGTGATTGCAAAGGATGAAGCAGTTGGGTTCCTTGCAGGCTATGCCAGTTAACAACTCTTTTCTGTTTATCAAGGAAAGTAATCCACTGGCTTATTGCTTTGGGCTTTGGAGGGGTTTGTTGTTTTTTGTTCTCCTAAGCTTTTCCAGTGTCATGTCCCGGTAGAATTTGCTGCTTTATATTGGATTCTAAGTCATGTTTGGATTCCAAAAAATCAAGGGGATCTCTCCTTTCATTTGTGAATATTTCCTTGTGTAGGACAGTACTATCTCAGTGTTAAACCAAGATCCACTGAACAAAATTGCCCTAAGAGATAACCTGCTGGCAAGAGGGAAGGAAAGGAAACCAGGGAGCAATCTGAATATTTGAGCTCAAGTCTGGAAAGTAAGAGCTTGAATTTCTCTTAGTGTTTTATTTATTTATTGTTTATTCTACCCATGCAGTCATTTTTAACACCTGCCACAGTCATTGAAGTGTGTTTTCACTGACAGTGCAAGTAAGTCATGCACCTTTCTTTTCCATATTATACATTACATAAGCACTGTTAAAATATAGCTTTTCACTCTGGTGCCACCTATGCTAAACAGAAATGTAAATCACTGTATTAAAGGCAATTCAAAGGAACTTGGAGCACTATGTACTTTTTAGTCATCTTCTTGTTACTTTTATCATTAGCAACAATAATTAGTACTATTAGCAGCAACTGTGTGTGGTTTTAATTTGGCAATATCTACTGCTGTGAGGGAAAGGGTCTGGGTGCAGTATTTAGACGTACAGGAATGACTGTATGGAAAGAGAGCAAAGAGATTTTAACACTCAAATTAATTTTGTCTTGGGATGAAATTGAGAAATTCTGTGCAATGGTTGGATATATAAAATACAGAGCCAACAGCTGTACTGAGAAAGGTGGGTATGAATCTGGGTCTGCTGAACTTATGCCAGGATTTGCCCCATTGTCACCTAGACCTTGCCTAAGGGCCCAGGTCAACCATCAGGCCAGTGAGCAGTATCTTAATGGTGTAGCTGAGGAGCAGGCCTAGTAATGCCAATCCAGCCATTAATCCAGCTGTATTTCCATTCATGGGAGTAAAAGAAGGAGAGAGAAAGAATTATGCTGCAAACACTCTGCAGCATTAATGGACTTCAGAGTAATGCACAGAATTTACACCTCTGGGCCATGAATGAATTAGCCTTGGTTCTGAGCCTTTTCCTATGTCCTGGGTTTCTGTGAAAAAAACCCCACCACCTGAGTTCTGGTAGAAGCGGGGGGGCTACAAAGTGGTGGCTTCTGTTGGAAGCTGCCAGAAGCTTCCACTGTCCTATTGGAGCCAATGATAGCTGGCCCCAGGAGGGACTTCCTGGTGGTGGCCAAGGCTGAGCCAATTAGGAATCATAGAATACCTCTTGTGATAACATATTTAAGAATAGAGGAGTGTTGCACAGTTGAAAATTCCAGCCATGAAGTAACAATGCAGACATCAAGGTCGGAGCAGGAGGAGGAGAAAGGACCCCACAGGTGGGGGAAGGACTCAGAGCTGCGGTGCCCCTGTAGCTTGTGGTGAGGACCATGGTGAGACTGTTGCCTGAAATATGAGGAAACAACTTCCAAGACAGGGTGAAGGTGAAAAAGTTCCTTTCCTAAAGTTCGGCTAAAAGCTCTTAGCAATCAAAATACAATGACACACCTGCAGCATACAGAATTCTACAAATTTATAACCCTAATTAATTATCCTACCTAGGAAACATATCCAATGTTTAATTTGCCCATCCTACAAACCATCCCAAACCACCCCCCTGACATGTCCCTTCTAGAGTAGAGTCGGAGGTCTTAAGACCACCCTTTCCTCATTTACCCTCTTCTTCACATTATGTCTTCTATTTGAAGTTCTTCCAACACCTCTAACCTCTCTTTCTACTACGACTAAACAATATCGTATTTTGACTATAACATGTTCTGGTAGCTCTCTGGATACAACATAGTATCTATCCCTTAGCACAGAAGCAAGGTTCAAAATGTGACACAGAGGTTAATTTAAACTTAAGTATTTAGTACAGGGGTTACAAGCTATTTTTCAAATGCAAAAAGACTATAAAACTACATTAAAATCTACAACTATATTAAGGCTTGCGGCAACAAGACGAGCTGTCCCCCTGCAGCCCAAAGAGGAGCCCCTGCTGGAGCAGGAGGATGCATGAAGGAGGCTGTTACCCCATGGGAGGCCCAGGATGGAGTGAAGTCCACACCTGAAACAGGTACAGCTTATCCGTGAAAGACTGCACCCCCATGGTGGAGTGACCCACGGGACAGCAGAGGAGTGGCACCCGTGGGAGGGACCCCACAGAGCAGGGGAAGGACTCAGAGCTGCCATCCTCCTGTAGTCATGGTGAAGACCATGGGTGACACAGGCTGTCCCCCTGCAGCCCATGGAGGACCATCGGAGTGCAGAGACCCGACTGCACTCCATGGAGGAGGTAACCCACAGGGCAGCACATTGGGAAGAACTGCTGCCCAAGGGGTGGACTCATGTTGGCAGTGGCAGAAACAACAACCGACTGCAACACCCTCATTCCCTCTTCCCCCGCATGGAAGGAGGAAGGGGTGGGGGGAAAGTGTGTTTAAGATTGTTCCATTTCTTACTCTTTAGCTCTTATCCTGTTAGTGATAAATTTAAGCATTATCCTCACTCTGAGTCTGTTTTGCTCATGAAGTTAATCAGATCTCTGCCCCTATCTCTGCTTATGGGTTCTTAACAGTTTCTTTTTCCTTTGCCTCAAGAAATGGGGCCCTAGAGTGATTTGGGTGGACACCGGGTGTTTGGCCAAGGTCAAACCACCACATCCTTCTCGTCAAGATAATCTTTTGTATTTCTCTCCTGAAGCTTGAGGTATGATCTCTTCCACTGAATTTAGGTCAAAAACAGGTAAAATACCAAGTGCTTTCAAAGCAGATTCTGTCAAAACCAAGACTTTTGCCTCTCTGCCTCCTGTCTCTACCCATCTTTGCAGGTGCAGAGAGAGGTCTGATAAACTTTTTACAGTTTTGTTTCAGAACATAGGTGTATTTTTAATTGTCTTGTTCTGTGTTAATTAATTTTGTTCCTGGTTCCCTATGCTCTTCAATAACAATTTGCAAAGACTAGGATAACTATAAATTCTGCATAAATAGTCTTACATAAATTAGAAATGTAGAAGTTCTGAGATGTGCCTGGAGTAGTGAGGCAAGTGCTCTCAATGCTCTCTGGAAGAGAAGTACCTCCACACAAGTTTCCATCCCACCTCCCTTGGGCACCTCTTCTGGTAGGAGGTGAATCACTGTTTTTCCTCTCTGTTGAGTAGTAAGAACCTGGATGAGTCACAGACACTAGCAAATGCATAAATGCTAGTTATTCTGGCTAAGCTCATCCCTGAGAGCTCCTTCAGAAGCTGGTATTTTCAGAGTCCCTCTCAAGTGGCCTGTTCTGGAGGAGTACTAGGGTGGGAGGGAAAGCTATTTCAGCTGCGGTGTCAGGACATCACTGGTCTGGCGGTCAGTTGTGTGTAGCAGGAGGTTGTGGTCATTCACCACAGCACAGGCTGTGCGCCCTGGGCTATAGTGGCCCCATGACTGAATCTGGAGCTGTTCCAGTTAAGCACGATCTCAGCAGCTGAAACAAATCCCTTTCTAGCCCTGAAGAAGGCTTACATGTGCCTCTGGGACTGCATGGCTTAGAAATATCCGTGTGTTACTGCAGTATGAGATTGTTTTCTTTCTCTTCCGCCCCATCTTGTGAACTCCTCCTCAGAAGGGAGCAGCAACTGTTCTGTGTCATTTATTTCCTGCAAAATACTTTAGAAAAGGAATTTCAGGGCTGTGGTTGCCACATGGGTACTAAGTGACCCTCTTTTATTAATGTTTATAAAACATATTTCGGTCTCACTGGTGTTGTATGTCCAAAACATGTGTCTGCTTTGCTGAGCAGGGGCAGTGGGACACACAGTTCAGGCTGTGGGGCCAATTCAGGTGGTGTCAGCAGCCTTGGGTATCTTGCTGTTGTTACACAATCAGCTAACTCCAATCCCAGGTTGTTTTTTCATCATGATATTTGTCCTAGGTATTTAAACTTGCTAAAATCCCCAAAACCTCCCAGATGCAACTGTTGTTATTATTTATGTCCTTTGAGGTGTAGGTATATGCTGCTAAAACTGCCTGCTCTTCATGCAAGTTTTACACCAGTGCTTCTCATTACAATAAATTCCTTTCTCTTACAAATACAGTTAAGATAATTGCTCCTTTTACAACCCATGCTTACCTAAACAATTTTAGTTAAGAGCTCTGAACAAGCATTTCCACATCTAAAACAACAGGAGTATCCAAGAGTGCTGCAGCCAAGCGATGCCTCAGCCTTCCTGGGGCAGGACCTCTGCAGGTTCCTCGTACTGAGAAGGACTCGGGACCAAACTCCTCAGCTTCTTCCAGGGCCTGAAACAGAACTTCATCACAGATGAACTGCTGTATTTACAAATAGCTGTGCAGCTTGGTAAGCAGATTAATATTGGGCATGGAAGGTTGCATGGTCTCTGATTGTCTGCCATCATACTCATCATTACTTTCCCTGCATTTGGCATAGGAATAACTGTCATTCAGCTTGATTAGCTTCCAGATGATGGAAAAGTTGGCAAATTGTTTCTAATGAAAACACAGTCTGTGTCCTGAAAGGTGCTGTTGGAAGTGAATTTAAAATATAACAGATAAATTTAGGAAATTATTTACATTTTACCATGTAGTGGTCCTTTTGCAAGGGTGCACAGAATTTTACCAAAGTGTTACCGAGTAGCAGCCCTTTGGGAGAGAGCTGGCTGAGAATTTCCCCTCCAAGCAATTTTCTTAAGAGAGGATGCAGTTTCCAGGAAATAAAATAATTTCCCAGAAGTTAATTTTTATTATGAAAAATAAAAATGACATATTTTATGGTCATTTTATGGCCATTTCATGGTCATAACACTTTTGCTCAACACTTGTACCAAAATGGCCCAAGGCCATATTGTGTTGATATTAGCCAGAACACTGTTATTACTGTGCATTGGCCCATGGAACCATAGCTAAGGACTCCCCATGTTTACTTTATTGAAGGTTGATATATTCCTCAGCTGTAGGTTGATTTCTGACCAGCATCTGTCACTTTTTCTAGAGAAGGACCTGTGGCAAGTCTGGGACTCACTGGAGGGCAGGAGCAGTAGGGCCCTGAAGGGTTTGACACTGTCTCCAACTACTCCAACTACTGTGTGCTGAAAAAGAGTGACTGGGAAGTTGCACTCTCAGGTGGGTGGGAAATCAACAGAGTCAGGCACTGTTATCTCTCTGTCAAATCAATTGCTCTGATTTACACCTCTGCTCTTGTCCAGTTTATCTCCCTTGTGACCAAGGAGGCAGTTCTCTTCTGATGTTGTGACTTTTTCATTATTGGAATTTATCTCTGGGCTGTGACTGTGGGGCAGAGTGTACTTACTGCCTCTTTGAATGAAGAGCATGGCGGGTCTGCAAGTAGACACAGCTCTGGGAGGAGCAGCACTTCCCTATCCCTGCCCTGGAAGCCTGGTAGCATGCAAAGCACAAAGCATGACTTCATGACTGCCTGGAAAACTCTGTTTCCCCTGAATAAGTAGAGTTTAAGAAGGCAAACATGAAGCAGAAAACATTTTTCTTATTGTGGCAGATCACAGAATCTTAGAATATGCTGAGTTGGAAGAGACCCACAAGGATCATCAGTCCAACTCCTAGCCTGCCTTGCACAGGACCATCCCCAAGAGTCACATCATGTGCTTGACAATATTGTCCAAACTCTCCTTGAGCTCTGTAAGACTTGGTGCTGTGACCACTACCCTGGGAGCCTGTTCCAGCACCTTGTCACCCTCTGGGGGAAGAACCTTTTTCTAATATCTAACCTGAACCTCCACTGACACAACAAATTCAGGTTGTTTCCAACTGCATCATGCTCTGGATGCTATTTCTATTGAAAATGTTTGAATCTCTGTGGCAGGCTAAATGTACATGGTAGACTATATATGCTGTCTGACTTGTGTTGGTAAAATAATTTTATCATCAATAATTCTTTCTGTTTCCACTAAAAACACTTATTCCTGGGAATGGAAACACAGACCCAGATGCAGCACAGGTTGCTATGAATGGGAGCAGATGTGGCACATGGGAGCCAAGCTCCTGCGCTGGTTCCATGGGGGCGGTTTTCAGTGTCCCAGGGGAGCAAGAGTTGTCCTCAAGGGATGCTGTCACAGGGGAAATGGGTTCCAGGTGCAGGAAGTTATGAAGTGGAAGTTATCCTTTACCACTTCCAGCTCTACAGGACTCAGCTGGAGTGCAGTCAGCTCAGTTGGCAGCAGAGATGGAGAAGGCACATCTCAGGGTACACTGTATTGCTTGCAAAGTCTCCTGACACTCCAAAATGCTTCCCCATGACTCTGGTACTACTATTCTTTTAGTCACTTTCCCATCTGAAAAGCAGTGGGGAAATTGGTGAGTTTTCTAAGTTAAAAGGATCCTGCTTCTTGCATTTCACTATGAAATGGGGAGATTTAGTCAAGCCTTAAAGTACACTTGTAAAATTATATCCAGAATGGGAGAGCCCTGCTACCAGGCCTCTGTACAGACCTCTGGCAGAGTGGTATGGGGTCACATGGCTGCAGCTTTAGGTACTTAAATCCCCTCACAAACCTGCAGTCAAGTCTCTTTGCAGAAGGACTATAATATAAGTATATAATAAGGATTTAGGAGTTTGAGTCTCCCTGAACAACTTTAGTACTTGGAGCTTTGTTCTGTACATCTTATGCCTTTAGAAAATCAGATGTAAGGACCTGTAAAATTCCCTGTCCTTGCTTCAGCTTTCCTATGATCAGGAGAGCACTCAGCACAAGGCATGGGATGGGGCTCTGGAAGAATGCGGAATTTCCTTTACCCAGGGAGGTCTAACAGTGTCACCAAAGCAGTGTGTGCTCGAGGGCTCCTCTGCTGCCCAGACAGGCTCCTTCCACAGCAAAGGGCAGCAGTGGAATGCACAATATTTGTGCTTTCATTTACTTATTGCCATAAAATCAGCATGCCTAGCTCCACAGAAGTTGTTGTTGTTATATTCTAAAAGGCAAATTTAGATAAGAACAAATTAGAAATCTCATAACATCACCAGAGCTGGGGTTGAGGTGCAGGATGCTCCTCTGCAGTAGTCTCACATACCGTGAATGGTGCCTGAATGCAATATTCATCTGCTTTATCCAGGGCACAGATACCTCATCTTTCTATGCATTGCATCCCTATAAACTGAGCTAAAACCTATAAAACACCAGGGTTTTTTATTACCTTCCTTTTGGAAAGTTCATAGCTCTGATTTTTCCACCTTCTGTGTTTTTCTTTCCCCCTTTTTTTTTTTTATTTTCCTGTTCTATGTGTTAGTACACATTCCTATGTGAGTCTTTGTACTTAGGTGGAGAGAGCTGGAAATCAAGCCTTAGGCTCTGCTGTTTCCAAAAGCAATTACAAAGGATAAAAATAATCCAAAAAGGAAAGACCTAAATGAAGACCAGAAAATTAATGAGGAGGGGCAGACTGGATAAAAAGAGAAACATATACTAACCAATTATTGGCAAGCCTCCAGTTTTGAAAAAAGACAGTCTTTAATTGAAGAAAAAAAAGTGTTTGGTATAATTTAATTTACTGCAATTCCAAATTGCTAATTATCATGCAGGCACATGGCAGTGCTCCTCATAACTTCCCAACACCTTTCATCTCCTACTTTCTGAGGCTGTTTAGTCCCCATGAGCCTGTTCAGTTCCAGAGCCTGTGTGCTTCCTCATTCAGTGCTTAATTAGACCTTCTCCACATAGCGGTCACTTCACAACTAATAATATTGTGTGGATGTAGGTCCATTGCTATTCCCTGATCTAAAGCAATGGTCATTTTCTGTACATAAGAAATGTGTGATCAATTTTGTTGATGCTGGATCATTTATCTCTGTGGGTAAGAAGAGCTTTAGCATGGCCTGTTTCTTTTCAGCTTGACTTATTACAAAGACACTGTGGAAGCTATGAACTCTGAAGTTAATTCAGAAGTAAAAAGGGAGCAGTGGGAATTCAGACTCTGTGCCGTTTCCCACGGTGGACATGCACTGCCAGTCCAGTACTTCTGCCCTCAGCTGGGAGGGCTGACTGTGTGTCAGAGTGGAGGTGGCTTCATTAAAGGGCTCCCAAGACAAGCCCTGGCTCTGGAGGGATCAACAACACACTATACTCTGTTTCTGCAAAAGGAATATTTCCAATATTGTATACTTTTATCTCCTGTCATTGAATCACTAGCTGCCAGTGCAGAGCCCCACATGGCTCAGGGCCAGTGGAAGGTGGGGTGCAGGAGGCTGTGTTGCCTGGCTCCCTGCACTGCAGGTGAGCTATTGTCCATGGGACATTGGCTGGGTCAGGAAATGTGGTTCAGGCACCTGGAGAAGCTGAGTCTGTGCTGAGCCTGCAGGGAGTCTGATGAGGCCAGGCTCAGCAGTGTTTGTTGTAGTGTGAGGTGGTGTTCTTTCAAGAGAAATGTAAACACAGAGCAGATTTTTTGTCATTCATTAATCTAAACATACCAAACCCTGGAGATGCTGATTGAATCCATGTGTTGTTCAGTGTGAGTACAGATGAACCAAAGGGCAGTGTGGGACAGACACCTTTGTGTGTTGCTGTATGGGTCTGTCTCCACACTCCTACACACATCACTAAGTCCTGGGCTGCCTAGCTGTTGCTGAAGCCAGGACTCCTGTTGAATGGATATGGTCAGGTAAATGTGTGATCTGGCAAGGGAAACCCATGCATTTGTGTGCCATGGTGACAGTTCAACACCTCTCTTGTGCTGGCATTCCAGGTTTGTCTTACTGAGACAGAGTCTCAACTTTTAGAACAACCCCTCCAGTCAAGAGGTGTTTCTGACCACCTCATCTCATGGTGAGTGCAGGACCCTCCAATGCAGAGCTCTCTGCTCTCAGGACCTTTCCTTTATAAGAAAAAATGGGGTGAGCTCCTTGCTCCCTACCTCAGAGTTTTGTATTTGAAGTGAAAGTGTTTGCTTCGGAGCTGGCTAGCCATGATGCAGGTGCAGGAGGCACAGGACATAGCCCCAGTAGGCTCCTGCACTCTTATTCTACCACCAGATTCCATCCTTACCAGCTTCCAAAACCCTAGCACATTATAAAGATACAATGTGACAGAGAAATGCATTTTTAATGAGTTTGCTATTCTATATTCTGTACATCACAAACACCTTTAAAAATTGAGAGCAGTAATACCAAAATGAGAGGAAGTTGCCAATGTATAAAGCACTCACCAGTGTTTGCTATCACATATTTCATGTTTCTTTGAGGTATTTCAGTTTCTGTGAAGTAAAATGCTACCATCCCTTCACTTCCCTGCCTGCCATTATTCCTCTCCAAAAATGAGCCTATAATACAGTTGTTGAATAATAACTGTCACATTTGCTAAGAGCATGAAACTTAGTTATGGCTTTGCCCCTGGGCAGGAGAAAGCAAGGAGCTGCTGACAAAGATGTGCATAGCTATTTGTGCCAAATTTCATTTTCAGGAAGGAGAATCTTCACTTGCTTTTGTGATCTCCAGAGCATTGTTGGCAGCACAGGGTACATGGGAAATTTTGTAAGCCATGAGTTGTACCCAGCAAAGCTCCAGCTCCTGCCCACTCCTGCCCACTCCTGCCTTTGCCTAGACAAACCACTTACCTGAGGATGCCACTGGCTTCCAGCACTCCAACTTAAGGATCCAAACCTTACTGATGAGGGATATGGCAGTTAGCTGCTGAGCAGGGTTTGTGCTGGGGTGTCTTGCATGGAGTTTATTCTCAGACCTCCATCAAACAGCTGGAGATTTTGGGCATGGCACCCTCTACTTCATCTGTAAAGCAATTGGGAATGATATTCTTTCTCTTGTATTCAGAGACTTACTGATTGAAGACCTAAGAGGAGCTTGAATGGTTCACTGGCTAATTACAAAATGGGTGTCGCAAGTATTCTAGCAGCAGTGGAAGCATCTGCAAGAAATAATCTGGCAGGGTCAGACTCTCCCTCTCTTTACATGCATTTCCTGAATAAACTCAAGTATTTATTGATGTGTTTCCCTTTAAAGGTGTCTGGAATGACTCAAGAACTTGAACTGTTCTAGTGCTTAATATTTTGTTGGTCTAAGGTGATAGTCTGGCACTATGAGTCACTGTCAGGCTGAGCAGGGAGAACACAAGAAACATGAATAACTTCTCAGGAAGGTTTTAACAGGTTCCTCTCCAACACAAAGCCTATATGGTGATTCAGAGATCTAATGGATTTTGTCTCTCTGGCTGAGTTATTGCCCAGGAGATGAGAAATTTTCTCATCTTGATCTTCCCAGCAGTGGTTGTCTTGATCTTCCCAGGTTGTCCCTTGTGCAGGGCTTGGTAGCTGTCAGGCTGCTCTCAGAGCTGGGGCAGGTGACCTGAGGTTGCCATCTCAGCTCTGTGCTCTGGGGACTCTGGAAGTAGAGTCCAGTGAAGTTAGTTCTATGTTCACTCTGTTCCAAAAATCTGGGTTATTGCAAAGGTTCAATTTACTGTCTTGGTATGTTGCTATTTAAATGGTTGGATTCTTGGGGCTGTCCTATGCAGACCCAGGAGGTGGACTTTGATAATCCTAGTAGGTCCTTTTCAACACAGGATATCCTGTAATTCTGTAAAGGCTGCACATGTCTTCTTTCAGGGTACCATAAGCAAGCATAATAGTGATCAGAAATATCCTAAATGAAGAGGCAGGATGAGAGCTCTGCAGCATGTGCCAAGGACTGAAGTAAGATTAAAATATTCTGGAGAAAGATGTCAGCAAAAATAGTGGCAGTTGACAATTATTTTAGCTGACAATGACTGCTCTGTAGCCAAAGCAGACAAGTATTAAGAGCAGTTCACTGTTGCTGTCCTCTCTTGCTTAACAGTGCAGCGGAACACAGAAAATGCTGCTACCAGAAAGGGACTGGAGAGATGACTCCAGTCCATGTGTCCCTTGGGAAAAAAACAACAATTAAATGAAGACTCTACAAGGGACTCTTATTGTCTCAATACTTAAATATTTGGATAAGGAAGAACATATCTGTTATCATCTCTTTCTCTGAGGTGTTGTACTCAGTGAAGGCACTGGAGTTGATGAGACCTTGGGTGAGTTCTGGGAGTTGGATGATCTGTCCCTGGAATTTCCTTTTGACATTCTGCAAAATGTGTATTTAATTCTAACACTTTTCATAAGTAGTCCTACTATTATGTTGTATTGATTCCACTCTCATGTACATCTTCGAGAGAGAGAGATAAAGAATAACTTTATTCTTCTATTAGTACATGCAAGGCTGAACTGAGCCTCAAGCTGAAAAAAATCTGTTATAGAGCATCTACTCAGGTACTCTGTAGTGGCTGCTGTAAGACTGATCATAAGCTGATATTAATGCCTCCTTTCAGGACCCAAATGACCAAACATCACTTTTTGTTCCTCTGTTGGGCACAAAGTCCATATTTTCAGTTAACATGCAGGTGTTGGTACTGCTGCAGCCCCAGAAATAAGCAAAGTTCCTCATCTGTTCTGCTTCTGTGATTGAAACATCTCTCTTGAGGTTTGAGCAAGGAGATGATAACTTTTAAACACACTTTCTCTTTTTAGTAGCAATAGTTTTCCTTTTTCCTTAGTCCCTAGCCCTTCCTTACAGTAGAAGTAGTCACGTGTAGTATTTTTGCATTCAGAGAATTCACCCCCTTTGAAATGAATGTACTAAGCAATATAGTCCAATGTCATGAATAAAATTGTCTTGGGAAATACTTTCATAACTTCAGAGGGATTTTGTGGCACTGTTCCCAAGTGCTTGGAGAAGATTTGGAAATATCCTGTGCAATTTAATTCTTTGACTGTATATGGTGTTCAATGTGATGGATGATGCTTTGTGTTTGTTCATTAAATGGAAAGACTAAGAAACCATGAGAGGTGGGCAAGGTACATTTTGTTAAGCAACTGAATAACAAGGGAGGACGGCTTGAGTAATGATGTTCAAGAATCATTTACAGGGTACACAAGGAAGACTTGGGGGCTTCATCCCAGAGACCACCAGGAGGCAGAAAAAGACCCCCAAGTAACACATCGCAGATGCGCAGATGAGCACGGAAGTATACGTGGCACAATGCAAGGCGAAGCTATATGGAAGCTGAGAAACTATATAACCACAAGGACTGAGAGGGGGGATTGCGAACCATTGGAGGAGCATGAGACACCCCCGGTTGCCCAGCGCTGGAACGCTTGCTGCTGCTTGCTAAATTTGTAATAAATTTTCTTTTATTCCAAACTGGTCTTCATAATTTATAACATTCAAGGTCTGTCTGTTGAGGTAAAGTCACAGGATGTATTTACCTCTTTGAGAACACAGTGGAGTCATAGAGTTACAGAATGGTTTGGATTGGAAGGGACCTTAAAGACCATCTTGTTCCATGGGCAGGGACACCTTCGACTATCCCAGGTTGCTCCAAGCCCCATCCAATCTGACCTTGGAGACCTCCAGGGATGGGGCAGCCACAGCTTCTCTGGACAACCTCTTCCAGGGCCTCCCCATCCTCACAGGGAACAACTTCTTCCTAATATCCTATCTAATCCTGCCCTGCATCAGTGTGAAGCCATGTAACACTGCAGCTTTAGGTAGCATGATCAGAGGCAGCACCCTTTCCTAAGGATGCATGTGGCCTCATTAGGGCTCAGGAAAGGGAAGCAGTGCTGATGAGGATGAGCTCAGATTCTGGGGGTGAGATCTTGGGCTTATCCTATAATGCTTGTAATTTTTGTAGCTGGCCCTGCTGCTCTTCACAAGAGTTGTCTGTTCAAAATAGAGATGGGGTTGGAGCAGTACCTTTATGTAAGTCGTTCACAGAGCAGAACAGATCTGGGCTAAAAAGCTGCAAATAGGTAAGAGCTTTAGTGGCTGGTTACATTGCTGGGTGGCTGGTTTGTGTCTGACCAAGACCACCATGAAGCAAATGGGGATGGGTGGGATATGGGTGGGTCAGCATTTTCTGTAGGAAGAGGGTATAGAAGTGAGAACTGCTAATTTGTGTCCCAGAGCATAAAGGCTGTAAAGACTGAGTCACACTTATACATCAGCTAATTTCAAGAGCACTTACAAAAAGTGCTAGATCCTACTGTCTGGTCACTTCTTATGACTGGCTTTTGAACTTCACAAGTACCTTACCAATGGGAAATACATACAGTCAAATTTAGTACTTGAACTGTGCAGGCTTTTAATAATACTGGACTCATGCTGGGAAGAAAGAGGAGGAGGAGGATGAGAACTATCAATCCACTGCTTTTTTTTGTTTGTTTGCTGGTTTGGGGGTTTTTGTTTTTGTTGTGCTTTGTTGAGTTGTGTGGGTTTTTTGTTGTTGTTTTTTGTTTGGTGGGGGGTTTTTTGTTTGTTTGGTTTTTTTTTTTTTTTGCATATAGGGAAATTATTCTTTCTCATAACAAACAGATAATAATGCTCTGAGATGGTACACTGTGTGAATGTCCATGCTATTCATCATCTTGCTGGTTGAAAGGTATGTGTGTAAAACTAAAGGAAAGGGAGCTAGAAATGCATTGCTTGACATTGGTCCCCCAAAAGGGATGTCAAGAGACTTTGACCCTGCTGCAGGTGCACAGTAGTTGTCCTGTAGAAAGGAGATTATATTCTCTTACACTGGTCTTCAGCAACTATAGCACATCAAAATCTTAATTCTGACTTAAGGGTGATAAACTGCATATAATTTCTGTTGGAAATAATGCCACAGCCTCTTTGAGTTTGAGAGTTGCATGGTGGGATCTCAGGCATGGCCTGACATTGAACAGATGCTCAGGCTGGGCTTTGCTGAGCCTCTGTCTCCCACAAAATGAGCTGGAGACATTAGAACAACAGGTTCCTTTGTAAACTGTCATTGGTCCTGCAAAAAACATCTTCCTTCATGAGCGCTCGTTCTGAATGTGCACACAGTAATTAATGTGGTTTTTTTAAAGCTCCTGGGATTCGTTTGCTGTAGGGGAAGTCTGAGAGCAGAGATTCACCCTCCCCGAGTCCAGGGCTCATTCTCAGCACAGTATCTACTTTCGTTCGTGTGATTTTACAAAGCCCCCTGGCATTGCATCCTGTATGTCTCAAAAGGAGTCTTGTGAATTCCATTTCTTGTCTAATTCTATGATGCTGTATTGTCATAGCAACACCACAGTCGATGTGAAATGTTTTGCATAATAAAAGGAACACAGAAATCCCTACAAACTGGACTGGGGTGCCTCATGAGATGGTGACTTCCTTAGACATTTCTGGGGGTTGGGAAAAGAAGCTGGACAAGAGTGTACAATGTGTCTCCTTGGGTTGGCCTTTTGATGCTTACCCAGAGTAATATAAACTCACAAGTCATGTGTTGTGTTAAACTAGCTCCCCACAAAGCAAGCTAATAACTGAGATGTGTCAACAACAGCCTGGAACTAATAAAGGCAGTTATGGGCAAACCAAGTGACACAGGAGAGGCAGTGATGACTCCTGCTGCCTTGCCTGGGGAACATCACTGGAATGCTGCCAAGCCACAGCGGGATCAGTGTGACAGTTGGGCTTTTGTGTGCCCAGAGCCTGCCCGTGAGGTCCTGGGCATGCTGTGGGCACAATCAGTGCCTCATTGTGCTCTGAGCAACAAACTTCCAACTCTTGCTGGTCTCAGTAGTCATATACCTGTCCTAGTTGGTATCTCCTGGCAGTATCTAGGGAGTAAGGAGCCTTGGCTGTGGTACAGGACAGTGCTGCTGCTTTTAGAGGACAGTGTCAAGCTTTGCAATGGGCTGCACATGACTTCGCTGTCAAAGCTGTGCGTTCCAGGATTGGAGCTTAACTCTTACAAATATCAATATCACTTCTGAGCCTGTTTATCTTGTTGCTTGGAGTGTCTCCTCTGCTCTGCTTGAATACAAGAAAGGAAGTGGTATCGGCATCTTGTGGTTAATGCTAGTTCTACATTGTAGCACTGACTTTCACCAGACTTAGGCAACAGCCATTAGTTTACTTTTGGCTACTAACGTGGGGTATAAGAGAAGTTTGGTAAAACTCCTCGAAGTGGGGAAGGCAGGGTTTGCAGCTTTAGTGTAGGCTTGGCAAGAATGGCTGAGCCTAGAACAGTGATGCTCCTTCGTAAGCAGGGGGAGAGAGGCTCAGGCACAGCCATGGCAAAGACAGGGTGACCTCACTGGGACCACAGTGTCCCCAAAAACAGTATGAGTGGTTATGTGAATTGCTGGTGTGTATGAGCAGTGTGGCCAGTGGGGTATTGCCTGCATCAGCAGGCTCTGTAGCCAAGTAAGAAATCCAGCAGTGCAGGTGCTGTTGTATAGAAAGAGATTTTTTACATAGAGCCACATCTTCCAGACATAGTTGCTGGCCAGCTCTGCTCCTCATAGCTGTGCTGCTGCAAGCAAAGGGTCACCTGGGTCAGAGGACTGGCATGTGTGTGCAAATGTGGTGGCACATGCACGGAGGTTGGAGAGAGCAGCAACACCGGCTGAAGGAGGAGAGAGGCTCTCTGGACAGAGGGATGAGCCGTGCCTCTCATCTTCTGGAGCACTCCATCTCCTTGCCTTTGAGAAAAAGGAAGCAGAAGTTTGATAAAATAAGATATAAGATAATAAGCCAGGCTCCTCAGTTTACTAACCACAACAGTTCGGACAGTACAAAAAGTAACAGTGAGAAATCCCTTTCAAAAGAAATGTACAGACAGTTATTATATGTTTTTAGCATAATTTTACTTAAAAAGGAAGGTTATCACAAAGTGCTTTGTAGTGAAGGTAAAATAAAAGACAAGATTTTGCACCTTGACAAACTGCCTCATCTTTGAAAGGTGATGCTTCACATTTAGTGGTGTAATATCCAAAGAACTCAGGGTGACACACAATCAAATAGTTTCTCACATCTGATGACAAATGGGACATTTGTGAGCAAATGCAGAAAAGCAGTTTCCTCCTGCCAAAACCCACACGCAGAGCTGCTGATTGACTGTATTAGACAGCAATGCTATTCAGATGAAAGGTTATCTGACATTTTAAATATCTGTAAGTTTAACATAAAAGGTAAAGATTGCCTCAGAGGGATATTATATCTATGGAGTCACAGTTTTAAGAGATGATTATAACGCAAGCAATTGACTGTCCTGTAGAGTATGTGCTAAATGGTATCTTGAGTGATAATGATGCTTCACTTGGCAGCCCGACAGGTCTCTGATCCATTTATAATGGCACCAAAACTGAAATGCAGGAGCTGCTGCCATATGACACTGCCACTGCATGGGCATGAAGTGGCAAAACTCAGCACGGTGCAGCAAACCAGCAACTGGTTGGCTGCAAGTGACTGTGAGCATCTCAGACACGTGAATTCCTGGAGCTGTGCTGGATGAGGCAGAGCCGCCCTATGCTGTAGGTCTCTCTGCCTGTAATGTCTGCACAGAAGCCAAACGTCACAGTTTGAACACTGAAAAACACATCTAACAAGCTCTCTTTTAGTTGTTGTCACTGTGTCACTCCTCCCAGCTCAAAATCACATCAGATCTGAGAACATTAGAGATAATAAATTGCACAAATCTTTTTTTCTTTAACACATAGCTGTTTATCACTTGGGTTTATTACAGGTTTTGTTACTTTCTTTTGTGACAAACTATTGATTTGATGAGATCTTTTGGTAAACAGAAAAATGTAAACGTTGTAATAGTCCTGTTACCCTGAATAAAAAAACAACCCCACACATGGACCAGAAGCCAAGGATTTGGTGAATATCTCTGTTTGTTGGTAGGGAGGCAGCTGGAATTTCACACTGTGTGTTCAGCAGCAGCTATTCAGCATCACCTGGGAGATGGCAATTAGGGTGATTGCTCATGCATGATGCACAGCCTGCCTTCATGGCAGCGATTGTCTTTCAATGTCCACACACCTGTCTGAGGGTGTATGATCCTGTTTTCTTAATTCCTGTAGGGCTGTTTTGGCATAGGGTTGCCAAAACAGGGTTGATTTTGGGGGCATCCTCAAGAGTGGTGGGTGGGCAGGGAGGGGACAAGAGGCTCCAGAGGCAGTGGCAGGTCAGTGGGACATGGGGAAGAATCACTGCAAGGTGTTGAGGGGTTTGATTTGGACTCCAGCACCTCCAGGCCTGCTGCCTGCAAAGTAACCAGGGGTGGTCCCATTTAGCCTGGCCTGCAGCTGCTGTGGGCTCACAGCAGCACCCAGAGGGTGTTGGTGCACTGAACATCCACCACCGCGGCAGCACATGCACTGCAGGGAGCCGAGGCTCAAGGTGCCTTCCTCCAGTATCTTGGACATCACTGTAGAGGAGAATGGGACCTGGGTGCAGATTGACAGTGGGAGATCAGCCCAGCTGACACCTTCTGCTCACAGTCCCTGAGTCTTCAGCAGAGCTGCAGAGGAGAGTGGGAGGGTCTAGGGCTGTGTGGAGGTCAGGGTGGGGATGCAGCTAGCACAGGCTTCGGGTCAGGGGAGAAGGGCACCACAGCAGGCTAAAGTCTGACCCAGAAAAGAATCTTATGATGTCACTCACTGCAGTTGCCATGATGGTTTAGGTTTTATTGAGGTGTCCTCTCTGAACTTTGTGGACAGCTGTGCCATCGCCCAGTACCTGAGGCTGGTCAAGCTGTGCCATGACACTGGGCTTTCTTCAAGAATAATCACCCACAAAGGAAAAAGCCTTTAGTGCTACCCAGATGTGTGATAATGGGGTATCACTAGCACCCAGCAATGCTCATTCTATTAGAGCCCCCTCGTCTCACAGGGGGCCTGTGCTCTGTGCTTACAGGTTGATTCTCCAGCCTTGCAAACTTGGCCTTGCCACTTCTTCCAGGATCAGGGACTCTGCCGAAAACAATGCCCTGATGCAGATAAAAGCCTGATAAATTATAACTCCTCGAGTCTTGAGTACAATGAAATGTTATGCAAAGAAAAAGAGCAAGAGACCATTTCAGAGACTTCTGTGGTGATTCATCTGGGAAATTATCAGGGAGCAGATAATGCTAATGCCTTGTTTTCCCACAGTGTCATTGTCAGATGATATATCAGCATCCTCTCTCCGTGCAGAATGGGCTGGGATTTGCTTTGAAATTCATCAGCTACACAGCTAGCGAGATGAGTAACAAGCAACCAAGATCAGGAAACATTTTTGAAGGATTATGGTACCTCCAAGAAGCTGATTTTTTTACTGACTTTGTGGGCAAAGTCATAGTCTGGGGACTAAATACTTAATTGGTGCCAAGTGTTCTAACTACAATGAACTTAAGGAATTGCACTTCACAGGAGCTCTAGATGCAGCAAAGGCCATGTGTGCAGAGAACAAACAGGAAAAGTGCTTGAAAGAGTAGCAGAGGATGGAGAGCAAAGGAATGGGTTTTGTCGATAGTTTACTGCAAATGCTGAAATTGTTCCTTTGCCATGTAAACTATGTTTAATTTTCAAGCCCTTACAATAAATGTGGTGTAGAAGAGAGGCAGGCACTTTGTTAGCAAGTCGTGGCAGTACCCTCTCCCTGACAAAGCCCATTAGCCAAGTGATTACAACACTTGAAATGGTGGGGAGGCTGACTCCAACATCCTCTCCATAACACTGTTCTCTGGGAGCATGCCCTTGCTGCTGACTCTCTGCTTTTTATTTCCTCCTCTTGACACATCCAGCTTGCATGACCAGACGTTTAACTGGCCAAGCCTACTCCTGGAGGTGCAGGAGAACTTTATCCAGTTCCTCACTTCAAATGGTACTGGCAATGAGCAGTTTTTCATCCAGATGCAGCATATACTTATTTTTCTTCTCAAAGTTTCTAAAGTGTTTCTAGAACAAGAACAACCTAAGCCTGCTCTTCATTTTGCTTTTTCCTGCCACTGCTGAAGAGTCTACAATTTCTGACATTCATACTTAGAAAAAAATGCCTTTTGGCCTAGAGTGTTCAAACCAAGCATTTCTAGGTTATTGCACAGTCCTCAACAAACTCTCCTGGTACCTCTAGCTTCAGTTCTTTTTTGGGTAATAACTGAACACAATGGTATTCCAAGACCTGCTGTATAACAGAAAATATCCTGAAACAAATTGAAGGCAAATGTATTTCTGGTCAAAATGACCTCAGGGTGTAACGTGTGTTCTTTTTGCCATATCTTATGATGACTGGCGATACAGGCACACAGCTGAGTTGTTGAGACCTCTGGGAAACAGTTTCCTTCATGTCAAAAAGTGATGTGAAATCACAGCTGTTATTTTCATGCCAGTTGGACCAAAAAGCCCCAAGTGTGAAACCTCAGTCTGAAGAATAGAGGAAACATTACATCCAACTAAATACAGATTCTGCAAGGTCATGCCCTTCTGTAAGGTCATGACTTCCTTCTGCAGTTTTCACTAATTTATTTCAATTTTTTTATGCTCTTAATATACTTACAGAACTTTTGCCTCTTGCTTAATGTTTCCTTAGGTGTGCAAGCTCCTGATGGAGAACTTTGAGATTTTATATCTCTACACACACTTTTGATATACTATTTTGTATTCTGAAATCCTTTGAAACTCTTCTTCCTGTATGTTTATTCTCTTGTGCTACTAAAGAAAAGTCATTGCAATAATTTCACTGGAGAAAAGTAAATTCTTTGATATTTAAATTCAGGGAAATACCTTTTCCCTTGTTTTCTTCTTTTTATTTTTTCTTTTATAACACTGTTTAAACATTAACAAGATAACAAGAGGCAAATGGGAAGATACATAGGAGCTGTTGTTTAATCAAGTCTCTAATACATGACCTGTCTTCTAAACAGCAGGAGCCAGTTTCTGTTTCTTTTATGGCTCTGTTGATCTTAACTGTAAATAAAATTGAAAATGACAGATGTGAAAGCCTGTAGAATAATTGCTCTGAGGGTAAAAAGCTGGTAATGGATTTGATGCTGATCCTGGGATTTTTCTGGGGATGGTTATGTGAGCCTGACTGATACCTCATATCCAGGTTTTATGCTATTTTGGATGTTGAAATGTGCTTTGAAAAGAATGGTATCTTATGAATGTTTAAACAAGGACATAGAATTTAAGTGCTGTTCAAGGAGTACCTTGGGCCTCCAATGCAGAGTCAATGTGCAGCGGTGGGTGCCAGTGGCAGCCTCTTGCAGTGGGGATGCTACGGACTGACAGGAGTGCCAGAAGCCATGAGGAGTGGATGTGACAGAGCTTCAGATTTTCTGTCTTGTGTTTTTCTGTCAAACATCCTCAGTGCAGCAGCTGGTGGGCTTTTTTCTGGTTTCATGCTCCAGGGGCAGATTTCCATCCTTCCTCCAGAGTGAGTCCTGTGGGAAGGGCCCCCACCATCCAACCCATTCCTGGGCAGGTGCTCTGACAGTGGGTGTTGTCCATTCTCTCAAATCTTTAAAACCATAAAGCTCCACAACTAGAGACATAAAGCATAAGAATAATATAGTACAATATGAGCAGTAAGCAGAATGGTACTTCCAGGTCACAGGCAGCTTGTGGACAGTCACAAACAAATAAAAAGACAGGCCCTGTGGCTGAGGCAGGTTGCTGTCCCCATCCAATTGTTCTGCATCTCATCTCAGTGTAATGCAGCTGGGGTTGGTCATTCAGGTTCATGACATTGCATCCAGCATTGCCTTCTGACACTTGGAAGGTTTCTAAACTATCATTTGTGACCAATATTTCCTCTCTGGCATTTCCTCAGTGTAGGAATCAGATAAACACCTGATGCTTTCATAAACTCTTTGTTCCTTTGAGGCCTATCTCCAACTTGTATGCAATAGTGTGTTAATCGATTTGGTGAAATTAAGAAGTTTGGCAATATGTTTGGCATGGTTTAGGCAAAATTCCATGATAGTTCTCCTTAGTTTTTTGAATTCACTTTATATTATTCTTTGTTGAAGTAATTTGGTTCAAGGCCACAATGAACAATAAGAATTAGCTGTGGTTTCTGTTAGTGTCTGTGGCATGACTTGAGACAACTAAGCAATTTTCAGTGAGTCATCAACATACCAGTGTTGTGGTACATGTGAATGAGGGCTTGACTGGGGCTGCATTATGGATAGGAATTCTCTGGAGGCTCCCCATCACGTGCTCTGGTTCCAAGCCTAGCAAATTGGTGTTTGAATCTAACACACTGAAAAAAACTGAGGCAGCCCCTCTGCAAAGCCAGGTACTCCAGATCCAGTCAATCAGTGTTTAGGATACCCCATTTCTTCTGCAAAGCTGGGGACTAGGGTCAGGTCAAGCAGAAAACCTTGCCCCTGGTTTCAGCACAGGCTTCAGATGTGCCTTGTGGGAAAGCATCAGAGATGTTGGAGAGCTCTCTTTGCTTGAGATGGGATGGGATGGGATGGGATGGGATGGGATGGGATGGGATGGGATGGGATGGGATGGGATGGGATGGGATAAGACTGGAAGCACTGCAGAGAAAAAGCAGAACCTGGGAGTTAAATTCAAAAGCACCTCCTTTGACCACTTCTGTTGAAGATGAGCTCAAATTGCAGAAGGTACATCCTGCACCTTCTAAACTGCTCTTCATTACATGAGACTCTGTGTTAAGTTTTAAAATCTGTTTTGACAAGCAGTTTGTTTGGCTGCTTCAAACAATAAATAGTTCAGCATCTCCCTAAATGTTTTTTGCTATGAATAAAATTATGTTTATGCCTTTGAAATAAAATATTGAAGACAGAGTAAGATGATTGTGTTCTGCTGTTCAGCAGTGCTTCTTTCACTGCCCTTGTTAGCTGTGTGTTTCTGTTTACAAACTATTTTGACAATATTGGAGAAGCACAGAGACTTTCTCTGGACCAGGATGGCATGAGAGCCCTGGTGCAACCTCTGACCAGATCCAGGTGTCACCAGCCTTAGCAGGTCCACAGGGCAAACTCTGGCTCCTGGGTGTGAAGGGTAACTTCATCATACTGTGTCCTGGGGAGAAGGAGATACTCACCCAACAGCAAACTCCTTTCTCCCTCAGGCATAATCCCTGTTTACCAGGTACTTGTGTGCTGCTTTTAGGTTGTGTTGTGAAATAGAACAATATTTTGAAAATATTTTTAAAATATTTTTTACTGTGGTTTGTTTTGTCAAATGTAAGGAACAACTAGGTTGTGGCTGTTGGTGAACATGGATCTTTAGAGTGGTTATTTATGTTGTTCTCCTTGTTGTTTGATTTCTGTACACTTTGCTTTATTGTGATTCCTAAGCATGATGCTCAGCATGCTCAGCCAGTGCCTCCTCCTCATCCCAAGCAGCAGGCAGGGAAGCACCATCTGTCCCATGGTTGTATACACAGAAGTTCAGAAGAGCATTTTCCGGTGGGCAAAAGTGAGTGCCTTTTTCAGGGGGCCTTTGCAGAGGTGGTTCTTCACTCCAGTCCTCATGCCACACCTCACTAGTGATTCTTTGGGATTGAGCTCATAGCAACTCCTTCAAGGAAATCCCATGGCATCTGTCATAAAAATGGAACAGGAGTAAGGGAGATGAAATTTCTCTGGTACCATATAGCTGTTGGTTTATTGTACTAGATATTTATACATATTTCTATATTCCCCATGCCATGATCGTTCCTTCTGTCAATGACAGGGCACAGCAGACAGAAGCAGCTGGGATGACAAACATAAAAAGCATAAATGCTGAAGGTAAACATTTACAGGAGTTATCCCAAACTGTCCTTCTTTGAGGCTGACAGTATCTATAAGGAGTTTCCTGTGGCATTTCCACTGCATCAGTCTGCAGTATGTAATGCTTGGTCTTGGCAGACTGGATGCAGTTTATCTGAAGCAAGGAGCAGTCTGTGTTTGTGCTCCAAAGAGCTGACTCAGCAACCTTTCAGCCCTCCCTTATCCTTGGTTTTATTGGGAAAGTGCTCTTCCTTTATTATTATGAGCTGCACTTTAACTGTATTAGCTCAATAAAGAGTGTGACTTATACTCCCTCTGGCAATGGTTCTATCAGAGATGCTTCCATCTTCCTTCCCATCAGCAAAGTGTAGTAGTCAATGCACCATTTAAAGTATGGAAAGATTCTTGTCATAAATGGAATGTGGATGCTAATGCAGAG
>JAWWEU010000029.1:251403-265357 GCA_035583155.1 Acropternis orthonyx
TCACTTCTTTTAACTGAAACTCTGTCCCATTGGGAGTTGGTTGGCATTTTGCCAAGAGTCAAACCAAAACAATAACATCAACATGAGAAAAAAAAGGAAAGAAAGAGACTATTTTTTTTTTATGTGTTATTTCTATTTCTCACTCTTTAGGGTGAACAGATATTTGTCCTGCTGTCTATCTGTCATTTTAAGTCTTCCAGCTATTCTGAGTACATGAAATGTTTCCTTATTAAAAGAGAAAGGAAAAAGGGCAGGGGGAAAAAACCACCACTGGTTGTGGGTGGAGAGCAGCAAAATCCCATCCCCACATTACTAAAAAGTCCTCCACATTCACTTTTCCATACTGTATCCCACAAGAAGCTGTACTACTGATGCCAATGCAAGCCCTAGTGTTCCATATACTGTGCTGTTTGCCCAGTGGGGTCTCACAGGAGCTCCTCAGTGCTGGTGTGTAGGAGCTGGACTTGCTGGCTTATTCTGTGCAGAGCTCAGCAGTTAGAGGTGCTGAGCCCTCCCAACCAGCTTCTCTGTTGGGAGTCTCAGTGCTTTATATCATCCTATATTACACAGGGATGAGTTGAGCTACTGGATAGCACATTATCTAATAATATATTGCCCTTTAGGGATTTGCTGGCAAATAAACTGCTAACAATGAAATTACAGCTCTACCTCCTTTGGGCTGCCTCCCTCGGGCTGCCTCCCTCCTCCCCAAAGTACAGCCTTCTGCTTAAACCAGGTGAAGCTTGTAAGGACACATGCCCAAGCTTCACCATGGAGCCACGTCTTGCTAGCATTGTAAAAGCCCCTGACCAGCACTGAGGGACCAGAAAAGTTCAGGTGCTGGTTGTGACTTGCTGCCTCCTAACCCTAGCTGCCACATGGGGCTCAGCATGCTCAGGTACAGCAAATCAGAAAACATTTCTCAGGTAGTGGGGCAGAGATCTGCAACAGGGCAGATTTTTCACCTTCTATTTTTCTAGATTTACTCAGTTGTTCAGAAAATAATGTAATTGAAAAGTCTCTTTAACTCAGGATTAAATCTGCCAGTAAAAGATAACAACAATATGGGTCAACACAGGATGATGGTATAGTGTTATGGCAAAAATGGATGTGTTTTGCTTAGGTGGGGGAAATATTAATGCTGTTGTATTTCAATCATATTTATTTGAGAAAAACAGCTGAAAGATGTTATACCAGACTATTTTCTCCTAATCTGTTGTGTGTCAAAAGCTGCCCACCCCGCAGTGGAGTGTGCAGAGAAGTGGTATGTGTGAGCAGGGCAGCTCATGCAGCGCCAGCTCATGCACAGGCAAGAGACTTGCCCTTGAGATTATATACCTTCTTGTTGGCACTAAGGCTGTCTGTTTCTTCTGATGGCTACCACAACTAATACACTGTATGCAATGTAATGAACTGATGGCCAGATAGGATGTTGCATCAGTCACAGTGCAGGATACCAGAGATGCTCTAAATTTGGTACTCAGAGATGACAAAACTGGGCTCCTCCTGATCCACTGACACAACAGGACTTTCTGCTACTTATAGGGTTGTGTTGGATCTCTTTCAGTTGTTCACCACCATTGTATTTGCTAAAATGGTTTGGTAGAGATAGTTCTCATCTCCTTCACCATGGGTCTTATGAGTAAGTAGGCACCGGGAAGCATACACCTTCCATTTCCATCTTGGCAGGATATATGCCCCTGGCAGAGTTTTACGGGGAGCTCAAATACAAGAATTTACTCAGAAATTTGTCTGACTTTCTAAAGAATTGTCTTATTTCATATGCAAAGTTTTTATCTAAATCTGACTTTTCAGTGTGTAAAGAAATCAAGGACAAACTTTTATCTCTAAATAAATTAGATGCACAACGAACTAACAGTGTCTCATGTGCCAGAATTACTCAGCAGTAACATTTCATTAACATTAAATGCTCATCAATAGGCTTACAAATTTAAGAGATCTAACAACTTCCCAGTGACTTCAGGCAAAGCCTGGAGATGCATGGAGAGCATGGAGAGCAGCTAGGCAGCCTCTGCTGCATGTCAGCACAGCACAGTGGCCATAACTGTGCCAGTCCTGCTGCTGACTCAATGGACTTGTCCAGCAAATACCCCAAGGGACTCTGCAGTAGCCCTTGATGAGTAGTGAAACCATTCATGCAGGTTTATAAATGGCCTTTTTAAAGGAAAAATCCAAATGAAGATGTAAACCATGTTTAACTGATTTAACACTCTACCTTATTCCTGGCATGTGGGACTAAATCATGAAGAAAAAGCTCTTGGGTGACTGTGCAGCTCTGTTGGTAACCTGCTGCCAGAACCTAGGAGGATGCCATTTCCTGATCTTTCCCAGGCTGTGGGACCTTTCCAGTCTTGGGTAGTAGGAAAGTTTGGGACTGTACTTGTGAAACTCATCTTAGTCAGTTCTTAAATAATCACTTGATATGATTTCATGAAGTGAGGTCACAGGCAGAACTGGATTAAAGTACTTCTCCCATAGCTGAGTTTCTCTCACCCCTCTCTCGAGTGATGGGGAGGTCCTAGCCCACCCTTCTCTCTGCCCCATGGTAGGATTGCTCTCTGGGTTGCTTTTCCCACCTGAACTTGCAAGCAGCAAGCACAGTGCTTGTCTGGCCTCATCTGGTAAGGTGGCAACAAACAACAAAAGTTGAATTAGAAGCTTGTAAGTCATTAGACAAAGGGATCTAGTGCACCCTCAGCAAATTTGCAGATGACATCAAGCAGTCACAATCCTGAAGGACAGGGTTATCTAGAGGGACATGGACAAGTCTGAGAAGTGGATTGCATGAGATTCCCATGTGGTTTAACAACACCAAGGGCTGGTGCTGCACCTGAGATGGGGCAAACCCCGGGATGAGTCCAGCCTGGGATGAGCAGATGGAGCAGCCCTGCGGAGAAGCACTTGGGAAGCTGGTGGGGGGCTGGACATGACCCAGCCCCCACCCATGCCCTGGGCTGGTCTCACAGCGTGGGCAGCAGGGCAGGAGGGGATTCTGCCCCTCTGCCCCCCAAGGTGAGACCCCCTGCAGAGCTGCCTCCAGCCCTGGGAGCAACACAGGGAGGACATGGAGCTGCTGGAGAGTCCAGAGGAGGCACCAGGATGGTCAGAGGGCTGGAGCAGCTTTGCTGGGAGGGAAGGGTGAGAGAATTGGAAATATTCAGCCTGAAGAGGACGCTGAGGTGACATAATTCCAGCCTCCCAGTACCTGAAGACACCCTACAAGAAAGATGGATAGAGATTATTTACAAGGCCCTGGAGTGGCAGGACAAGAGGGAATTGCTTCACAGTGAAAAGAGGGAGTATTATGCTATGGCCACCACCAATCTCTCAGGAAGAGACCATTTGCTCATTGTTTATGCCATGAGCAATCCCATCTCGAGCCATCCTTCCTGAAAGATTTGGGAGGAAACACGAGAATTTTTGAATATGGAGCTACAAATACATTTCAGAAGGCAGAGACTTGGTGCATCCTCAGGTGTAGAATATTTTAAAGAAAATCTTCCCTTTTCAAAGATGTGCCTGGAAACAATCCAGACAGCAGGTTTTTGCAATTTTAATGCTATTTATATATTAATGTGAACTAGCATTAATAAAACAGACTAAGTATAGAAGATAGCTGGGGACTTTAGAATACATGAAGAATACAGCTTCACAAAAACAACATTTGGAGCTAATTACATGACCAATGCATTAGAACAACACTAAGCTGCCAAAAATCTCTGGATAGTTACTTATTCATAGGGAAATGAAATCCAGTGATTTAGTGGGGAAGTGTGGCTGTAATAAAAATCATGCCTGGAATATTCATAGATAAATTTATCAGAGTTCAGTGGAAAATAAAGTATTAAAATTTATAGGCCTTGAACATGTCCTTTAGGACACTCTTCTAATTTCACTTTGAGCTACATGATCTTTATGCAGCACTGAGGTAATTCTGGCATGCCATGTTCCTTAAAGAAAAACAAAACAAGACTGCTTAAATGGAAACATATTGAATGGAATCTCAGGCTAGGGCAGGACAAGTACCTGCAGCAGTAGTAACCTTGTGTTCTCTCTTCTTTGGCTCATGTGCTTTTGACGGGATGCAGAGCTGTTCTAGGACGTTTCACCTTTGATGTTTCTACAGGCAATTAGAAGTAGTTGGCTCTTTTCCTAGACAAGGTTAAAAGAAGAAATATTGGGGAAATGTTTCTGAATATATTTTTTTATTCCTAGCATGTCTTGCATGGAAAGCAAAGAAAAACAAAGAGAAATCACTATCTCCTGCTCTGAAAACCAGTAATCTTAAGTTTAGCTTGTAGCTATGAGGAGCTACAGAAGATGGAGCCATTCCATGGAAGTTCCTATTTCATTCACAAAAGCATTTAATCCTGACAAGTTAGAAACCACTTTCACCACGAGGCTTATATTGTGCATGTAAGTGGTGCAGCTCCAAAATAACTCTGTGCTGCATCTGGGAAAGGTTTCAAATGTAAATATTGCTTATCATCACCCATAGAGCTTTGGTCCTCCTTCCCTACCCTATAAGTGCTTTCAGCATCATTGCGCCTTTGCCTCATAGATATTGGTACACACAGTATTGCATTCTTGGTAGTGTGTGTGGTCCCTCAAATCCTGGAAGCAGGTCTTCTAGCCACTTCCTATTGATATCGGTCTGTTGGGAAGACCCAACATTCTCTGGTTCCACTCACTCTCTACTGAAAGGCTGAAATGCTGTGTACCAGCCAGACTGTCTGAAACTTCTCTTTTCTGACAAGTGCCATTCAAGTTTGTCCTGTTTAATGTCTGCATAAGAGCAGAGACTTCCTTTGCTTTTTGAGGTTTAATGAAAGATTCAGGGCAGGGAGTGTGTGGTTCTTTTGTCACTAAGGGAAAGCCACCACAGCTAACAGACAGTGTCAAATGCTCCTTTGATGCCAGTTTGCAGGCAGAATCACCTTTCTTTGCTTTTGTCCATTCCTTTGTTCCTTTTCTTCACCTCCCATTTGATTTCCTAGCATCAGTGAACAAGTAGCACAGTCACAGTGTTTTTATGGTCAAGTTCCTGCAGCTTTAAAGATTACATGAAACAGAAATGTGTTGCACACAGACTCACCCAGCACACCATCAGCTAAACAGCAAATTCAATTAATGAGTGGTAAAGATTGATGGTGGCTCAAAAGGATCATTATTCAAGGCTATGGCAGGAGTCCAGTTTCTCCAGGTGATGCTTAATCTGATAATCCAAAAGGATCCATCCTTTTTCTGTGTTCTGCGAGGAGAGCACTGCCAAGCTCAGCACTGCCGGATGTGACTTTTGTTCATGTATCAATACACTGCCTGACGAATGCAGACTTTTTCAAGACTTCAGCTCCTTTGCCTATGGCTTAAATAATAGCTGTTTTTCTCTTACTGCTCTGAGTGAACCCAAATCACTGCCCTTTTGGCTCAGTGAGAGTTGCCCATCTCCATTACTGACCTGGTATGTGTGGAAGGGGAGAGAAAGCAAATCCAGCCAATGAAACACTGCCTTTCACTGTATGAATACTGTGGCAACTGAAATAAAATGAAAAACTGTGCTTCAGTTCTGGACAGCAATCTATAGACTAAATAAACCCTTGTTATTACTCACTTTAAAACAAGAGGAGAACATCCTGCATAACCATAACACCAACATTAAAAAACCTGCTTCTACTGCCATTACCTAGGAAGATCCAAGGGGGACAGGTTTGACCACAGGAGTGTTATATTTTATTAGACCACCCAATGTAAGATGCAAACAAGGCAGAACCTGGAGGTTTGAGCACTTCAAATCCCTTGTTTGTTTTAGCTTGATTATTTCATCCAGGCTACCAAAAGCTATTGCCTTTTGCTACAAATCTTGTTGTCTTTACTTCTGCTAACAACTTACTACTTTTCACCTTCAAGAAAAGCCACAACTTTTTTTCAGTAAAATTATTTTGCAGTTCATTACAGAATTTTTTGCGACCTGCTCACCTGCATGACTGTCTCTGACCAACCACAGTTCAGTGCTCCTGATCAGGTTGTTTCTCCCTTTTTCTATAGAAAAAGCCTCTTCTGTAATATCTAGCAATAGATGAGTTTAATTTTATTGTTCCATCTTCAGTTAACCCTGATACAGCGCAACTTGTACTGCTGCTCATTGAACAATATAAAGAGAAAGGATTTAAAAATCTGTGTATAGGTAATGTGCATGTAATTCCTGGTGTGTATTGCATGGTGTAAGCCTGATCTGTCCCATCTGTCTGGTCTAAGGGCTGCTAAGGGGCTGTCCATGGGCAGAGGCAGTGATGCTGGTTCTTGGAGCACCGAGGCTGCATAGCCAGGGCAAGTCCCAGTGCCTGGTGTTGCCTGGCCTGGGGCACTTCCCGCTGTGCTGTGCCTTGTGGTGGGGGGAGATAGTACGTAAAGCTTATGGAGAACATGAATCACACAATATGCTGAGCTGGAACGCACCCACCAGGATCATCCAGTCCAACTCCTGGCCCTGCAAAGGCCCATCCCCAAGAGTCACACCCTGTGCCCCACAGCATCATCCAAACCCTCCTGGAGCTCTGGCAGCCTTGGGGCTGTGCCCACTGCCCTGGGGAGCCTCTTCAGTGCTCAACCACCCTCTGAGGGAAGAACCTTTGCCTGAGATTTAACCTAAGCCTGCCCTGACAAAATTGCAGGCCATTCCCTGGGTGCTGTCCCTGGTCCCCACAGAGCAGAGATCAGTGCCTGCCCCTCCTCTGCCCCTTCCAAGAAAGTTGGACCTGCAATGAGGTCTCCCCTCAGTCTCCTCTTCTCCATCTGAGCACACCAGCTGCTCTTCACACGTTTCCCCTCCAGGCCCTTCCCCATCTTCGTTGCCCTCCTGTGGACACTCTCTAATGGCTGAATATCTCCATTTCAAGCTCCCTGCAGTGACAGGACCATCACAGCAAAGCATAAAGTAAAGCATCCTGAGGGGAAAGAGCCCCTGGGGTGGGCACAGCAGCCAATGGAGCTGCCCACTCATCAGCACTAGAGGTGGGCATAAGAGACCAGGGCAGGGACTCACTCTTGATGTGGTTGTGGGTGCAGTACAGCATATTGGCAGCACGGACGAACTGGCAGCTGGTGCCACACATCCACATCTCCACCTCCATGTAGCCCAGGACGATCTTCATCTTGGAGACTCCTCTGCTTACAGGATTACACCTTCTCATGGTATTTTTTGGACTGACTTTTAATATAAAGGTAAACCAAACTATCAGCAACACCTAGTTGAAATGTGTGTGTGGAAAACAGGTTTTACAATAATTGATTTGAAATGCAGTTGTGGTGTGCTCTGGGCCAATCATCCCTCCCCTCTCTGCCTACTGACCCCAAGCCCTGCTGTTCCCTTTCCACCCAGGCCACCTGGCACCTGGCGGCAGCTTTGTGCTGCAGCACATGTGGTCAGCTCCAGGACCCATCCCATTCAGTCACTGCAGACTGTGTTTTCCAGGGAACTTCTCACCATTGGTTTGAATGCACAAACATCTCTATCATGGCTTTTTTTTGCAGGGAATTAACAGCATTTTCATTTTGTGGAAACAAAAATGCCTTTAAAACCTAGAATTTCTCACAGCACTTAGTAGTTGTTGCTCTTTTTGTGCTTCTTTGAATAATTTTCATTTTAATCGCTATTTCCCCATATATTACCTGCCAAATGTTTATGGTGAGAGGGAGCTGCTTCAATTATTGATTTCAGATTTAGACCCCTTTTTTTTGGTTTCCAAGTTGTTTTGTGAATCAGTTCTGATTTCAGTGAAATCAGTTGTTTGTTCCTAAGCATTCACAGGAGAGATTTTTAGACTGCGAATGTTTGCTTTTGAATGTTTGCTGCATTGATGGTCATTTAATTACCTAGAAAAGTCTGTTCTGGGTGCATGGGCCTCCAGAATCTCAGGCTGCATCAGTGGAGAGGTAACAGTACGACAGTTTTCAGTGTGGAGCTGGGGACTGGGGGGATATTCATTTGTGCAAAACTGAAATTCATGAGTATTCTAAATACCTGTGAGTAAGAATGCTCCTGTAGTGTTTTAGCAAGCAATGATTATTTTATGTTATCAATATCACTGTAATTACAAAGGACTTTTCAAAATCTGAAATCTTGTACTTCTACCTTGAAACCCTGGTCAAAAGGTTTCACGTGTCAGTTTGGCCTCTTGCTTTTCATGGCAAAACCCTCCTCTGCATTCCCACCCCTCCAAACCCTGTCAAGCAGTGAGATTTCTCCAGCTTATTCTTCTGTGCCCCTTGTAACTCTCAGCATTCAGGTACTCATAGGATTATAGTCTCTTGCTGTTACTCAAATCCTGAACATTTTGGTGTTCAATCAGTTTTGTATTTGCTAGCAGTTAAATCTTCTATATGCACCAAAATGGAGGCAGATCTTTCAAAACCAATGATGTGCTTATGTAGCTTTAGTGCTAGGGAGCTGGGCATGGAATGCCTGTAAGCCAGGGGCACCAAAGACTCAAGTCTTTGTATGTTGAGCTTTTGGTGATAACCTGTGAACTGCTCTGGGGAAGGAATGTGAGTTATAGCTAGCCTGGAAGAGACCAAATTAACAGATAAGAATGTAGCTGGATAAGCTATTCTTGATGCATGAAATACTCCTTGTCCCCCTGTGTCTTTGCAGGAGCTGCGACAATTCCCGCTGTGGGGGTGCTTGCTAGGGAAAAGGGTTTGCTGTGATGGGAGTCAACAGTCAGCCTGAGTCTGGAATTCACAGGAACCCCAAATAGTTATCAAGAGAGGAGCCTCTGGCTGGGGAGGGCTCAGATGCTGAAGGGTGATGTAAATGCCGCGTCTCAGGGAGGGAACAGGCTCTGGAGAATCTTTTTTAGCAGTCTGTGTGTGCAGGACAGCCAAGTAGAAGGTTAAGCCATGCTTTCAGTAGCACTGGAGTGCCACCAAGAGTTGTGTTGAATTTCAGTGAGGTAGCAGGGTGGGACATGTCTCATCTCAAAATTAGGCAGTAGTTGTGATATTTTCAAAGCCAGAGCAGAGTATCAGCACTCCTGCTTTCTGTTGGTCTCAGTTTCTGCTGGTCTTGCTGTACAATTCAAAGCATAAATAATTTTCCAAAGCCTTTATATTTTTGCATCTGAGATGAAATACTGCTGTGTTTGGTCACTCATCAACAGTCCAGAACATTCAGAATTGCTGTTTGGTTGTACAGAATTTGTCAGCAGAATTGAAATAGATAATTTTGGGTACATGTAAAAGTCGTGGTACTTGTTTAGAGAACACGTGTGTTGAAATCGACTCCTGCTTCAGCCTGACTGTGATTCCTTGCCCAGATGAAGCCAGAGATATAGGAGTAAGGACCTAGTGTCTAGCATTGGAATTTGCAGAGATATTGATGTTTTCTGGCACTTCCCTCATTCCAGGTGCTGGAGAGCCTGCAGACGCCATACTCCTTGCAAGCCTGGAGAGAGTGGCCAACACTGTTATGGTCCAGATGGTCTGTCCTGAGAGCAGGCACAGCCGCTGTGGCTTCAGGGAGAGCACAGAGAGCTCAAGGGCTCATGTGCTGGTTTGAATTCTGTTTTACAACTTGGCAAAGGATTTCAGTTTGACAGCACAGGCAGCTGGTCGCCTCTCCACATTACCAGCACAAGGAAGAACATCTCAAACAAAGCAGATGGGGGGAAAAAATTGTCCTGACCACAACATTGAAAGTGTGAAACTCCACTGCAAGCTGTGGGAAGGCTAAACTCAAAGTCCTGAGATTGGGAAGCCCAAATAGTCAGAAACCCAAGAAAATCCTCCTTGCCAGACATTCACCCAGCTTCATATGCAGCAGAGGGGCTCTGGGTTGCTGTTTGCAAATCTTCAGTATGTTCCTTCAGCAGAGACATTTTTAAAAACCAACCTGATGTGAAGTGGCAGCAGGAGAGAATTCTTAGCTCAGATGTAGCCTTTGGAAGCAGAATATGCAGTATAAAGCCGTGAGTCTTAACATACCACACCTGAAACCACACAGCTCTAGGTGGGTTGTTGTATTCAGTTACCGGTTTTTAAAGTGTAGGCTTAACCAAACAGTTATACCCACATAAATTCAGCATAATAGTCATCCAGAAAAGATTAATTTTAGTTTCTTATGGCTTTTATTACTACTATTGCAAATGTTAATCAAGATTATTTCACATCAATTAAGTTTCCTTAAGTTGTGGGATGTTACCTGCATATTATATGAAAATTATGAAGCTTGAACACGTAATAGTGTGAAATTGCATATTTTTCACTTTTCATTCCTAAAATATCAAATTACATCTTTTTCTTGGTATGCTAGTAGTCTCTACTTCCTTTTAATGAGTATGTCTGTTTTGTAAAGGTGTCACACAAGGGAGTTTGCAGTAGTAGTTGCTGGAATCAGACTCTCTCAGCAGGGAAGCCCAGATAAAGGCTGGACTAATTCATACCTTATCACAAAATCTTTCAATTATTCTATTTCTGCAGAATTTCTGTGAGTTTCCCATGGAAGCACTACACAAGCTGTGGTTCTTCAGATTACCCAGATGTCTGCCCTCCAGTAATTCTGATTGTATTTGGTTACGCCTGACATTCAGGGTTGATGTTGAGCTTCTGGCTCACTGAGCCTAAGCCACACAAGCCAGCTGCCCTTTTTTATGTGCTATATGATGCATATCTTTTATAAAGCTGTTCCTTCGTCAAGGAAAGCTTATCAAGGAAATAGCACTGCTGAAAACATTGCTGGCAGCATGGCACCAACTGTAGGTATGAGAGACCCAAGCTACTGCTTCTGCTCTGGACCCGGGCAGGCAGAATGTAAACCCCTCCTGGAAAAGGTGAAAAAAGGAAAAAGTAATGATTGAAGAGAGCACACAAGTCATAAAATGCTGGTGATGCACAGCTGGACACAGCTGGAATGCCCAGCTTTCTCATGGCTCCAGTTACCAATAGTCTGATGGGGCAAATTGTTCATAAAAATGTGCCTTCTGTCTTTCAGCTTTTGTGTGCAACAACAAGGGCTGTACTTTTGCTTGCTTGTTCTTCTGTGATCTCACTTGTTCTGTACTTAGAGAGCAGCTTTTCTTTTTTTGTACTATTTTTTGTGTTTCATGCAGACTACTTTTTCTTCTTCATGCCTGTAACAGATCTTGGACTCACTGTTAAGATCAGTTTTCTTAATCCATTTTTAGTTTTCCCTTTCTTAAGTAAATCAGTATTGTACAGCAATCCAGGAGGGTCTTTGCTCGATTTTATATTAAATTTCAGTTGAAAGGCAGCACATTGTAAAAGAAAAACCTGGCACCCATCTTTAAGTGACTTCAGGGTATTTTAATCTAGCACTGCTTGATGGCAGATTGCAAGAGGGCTGCAGCAAGAGGTGCATGCTCTCTTTCGTGTCACACATACAATCAGCCACTCTTCCACTGCTCCCAGGTGCAGACTGCTCCTGGTAATATTGACAGGGTTTGCATTTGTCTTCTCCCTGCTTGGGAGTTTTGCCAGATCAAACACCATCACCAAAACTACCCCAGTCACTCATTTTTCTCCATGATATCCAGTACTGAGTGCTGCTGTGGGTGTTGGGTGGGTGTGGGCCTCCCAGACACCCTCCCCCGTCCCCCTACTGAGGCCCTGTCCCACTGCAGGTCTGGGGGATTTCTCGTTCTTGCTCATGTTTGGCTTGCGTCCCTCCCCGTGCACTGCTGTGAGCCCATATACTGCTAAGGAGAAAGAATATAAAGACTCCAGAGCATTAAAAGTATTCTTTCTTTAATATGAATCCCTATGGGAAGCAAGAACAGTTGTTGAAATTCTGGTGGTGGCTGCTGGATGTTTCAGTTCACAGCCACATTAAATATCCCTGTGTTAGGAAAAAATCTCTCAAATGAGAGATCTGAGGTTGACATTGAACTGTGGTCTGAGCAATCCTAAAGCTAGAAAAATCACCTCATCCAGTCAGACCACTTATTAATTTTAGTGTTGAGCTAAATTCTCCGAACTGGATCAGGTCTATAGCTAACAGAGCTCTTTGTGAAGCTGCAGAAGGTTGGTTGGTGGCTGCCGCTCTCTGCAGGCTCCAGACTGTCACCACTTACAGTGAATTGGCTGCCTGGCTGTCTGTGTGCCGCAGCCTCTTCCTAGAGCAAAACTACTCATTTTAGCACTGTAGTCTTCATGAAATGGGCTCTGCAAGATGAGCCAACCCCTTAGTGCATGCTGCAGTTATTTCTACCTTTTCATTTTATTTTCTGACCTCAAAAGACATGAACAATCCTGTTTAAACCTGCATTAGCTCTGTATCCTCCTGGATTTTCTCCATTGAGTGACAGATCATTTCACAGAGAATCATAACCACATAGGGGACAGGTGCCTGGGATGAGAATATTCTAATATTTGTTTTAAGATTATTCTGAGGAAATGGATATACATATGAATTGTTGAACTCAACAGCTCTTAAAACATGTACTCTCTGAAAGGTAGAGGGAAATGTGGTTTAGCCTAAAAGATGACATGGAGGCCTGACTCATCCCACAGGGAGAAAATTTTCTTTTCAATCATGAATGCAGGTCAGGAAGGAAGGTGAGTCAGAAGAGTACATGGCAAAAGGACTCTTAACTAAGGAGTAAGTTCTTGTATTGACAGCACAAATTATTTAAGTAATTTGTTTTAAATTAGTAATTTCTGTAAAGCAATTCATGGCTTAGGAAAATCTCTTGGTTAGAAGTTTTCCTATTTTATGAACAGATCTGCTTCTGTTAGCCAGTGTGTCACGCTGCTCCCTTCAGCTAATACAGAATGATGCTTGCAATTACAGGAGTTATCAGCTCCTTAATGATAAGGATTTTAATTTGGCTGCTTCTAAGACATGCCATGAATAGAAATCACAAGGTCTTCAACTCCTTCTGCACAAATCTTAATTGCAAGTGCAACTTCAGCAAATAGCTCACAAGTTAAGTCTTCTTTAAGGTACTGGATGTGTTCACTGGTGAGGCCTTGGGGAGATCTGCAAGGGGCTCTATTTCAGGCTGAGGCTTCTGCTGGCAGAAAGCCTTGGAAATAAAGTCTTCTGCACCAACCTAGAGCTCAGCTGCGCTGCTGGAATGGTTGCCCCTTACGGAGCCCGGGAGGCAGAGCGGGCGCAGTGCCACAGCACTCCCTCCTGCAGTGCCCAGTGTGGGGACAAGACTGAGCAGTGTGTGGGACAGCACCCATTCTGCCAGGGGTGCTGGGCTCACTGGGCACTGCTCCTGTCACCAAGCTGCTTCCTGTGGGGAATCACCGCAGGATTGCCTGGCTGTAGAACTTCTCTCTCTGGCTTTTAATCATTTAGTTATGATAAAAAGACACAAAATGTGAAAAAAAAAAAAAATCATCAGGCAAAAGACAATTTAATCTGCAGATGAATTGTGTATTGTGATCCTTGTTATTTCTTATTTCTTTCACATTTGCCACTTCTCCATGGACACCCCCTCGTTACGGAGTAGAAGCTGCATGCCTTTACATGGTTGCGAGCTATGCTGGCGCTGTTTTTTGCCTCCAGTAGGGTGTGCCATGCTAGTCAGGTCTCAGCTGAAGGGTCAGACAAAGTGTGCCCACAGGCAGGATGGGATCGCCAGCCTCCTGGCAACCATCCTAGGAGAAGAACAACTCTACCTCCAAACCCGGGCAAATGGAGCTCGCTTAGCCCTGTAAGGCCATCCATCTAAGAGAAGGATACTCTAATCAAACCTACATCCTGAGGACTTCACTGTCACTGTCCCAGCTCGCTTAGGCGTAAAGGGTGGGGCCAGTCCCACGCACGCTGTGCCTCACCTTAAAAACCCACTGTGCAGGCTCAAAGTCAACACTCACATTTGCCAAGCCCAGCAGCGACAGATGAGGGGCAAAAGGGCAGGTGAGAAGGTGCTCTGGGAGCCACAGCCCCAGCCCTGCATGCGGGCGG
>JAWWEU010000029.1:272554-289462 GCA_035583155.1 Acropternis orthonyx
GGAGACAGAAGGTGATTCCTCTGAGGTGCAGGGTTGGTAGATGAAAGAAAAATTCCAAGATTTTAAACCCATAACAAGACCCCAGTGGCTTTCCAAAAGTCCTCAACAAAATGAGAAGATTTCCCAGCAACAGACTGATAGGATTAATGAAGGGTGGAGTGTTATGGAAATAACATGGTCTTTCTTCATAACATCCTGTGAGAACAGAGGGAGCCAATGCTCAGGCCTATGTCATCTGTCTATCAGTCCAAAAATTATTCTTATAGTCACTCAAACTGCCTAAGGAAAAAAAGGTATAACAAGAGATCAGAAATGAGCAAACTGGGGGGAGAAGTTCCCTCATCTCTACAGGGTAACCAACAAGCTGTCTGGTCTCTTCCCACTCCTTTGGGCACTGTAGGGGTGAGCAACCATTTCCTCTGCTTTTCTTTACCTTGACCTTACCTTGTACCTTACCTTTACCCTAAGGATACCTTATTTACTAATTGTATTTTGCTACTTTGATACTAATTTTACCTTGCCCTACACCTGTTAACTTATAGGGTATATATCTTACTTTATATCCTCTTTTTTTTTTTTTTTTTTTTTTTTTTTTTTGTCTTCATGGTTTGCTTTAAGGTGGATGGTTCTTTATCTTAGTGAGTTAAAATGTGTGTTAGTGGGAAGTGGCTATATTCTTTCTTTTTAGCTTTGTGTTAATGAATGTGTTTAGATTTTGTTTCAGACTGCAAATTTGTCTGTCGTGGGGGGAGGTTGCTTGAGTTTTGCATTGAGGCTTAGGTAGCTGTGCTGTGCTGTAGAGTGTGCTTCTGGTTTGGGGGTTTTTTGTTTATCAGTTAAGGGCAATCATGCAGTTAAACATTATCACTGACAGTAGCTTGTCACATACTTGTATTAATAAAAGTTATTTCATTAACTGCTGGAGTTAGTCCAATTTGTTTCTGGTGCTGGCAACCTCATAACTTGCAGCAGAACTTTACGGAGATGGTCCTCCCTTGCTATTAAGAGCCATCCTCATATCATGGTATCAAAAGTCCTGTCCATGGCAGTGAATCTGTCTTGTGAAGGGTCTCTTGAGGTGAGACATGGACAGACTGTTTTGGGCTTTAAAAAGCATTGATATTCTGGGGACACGGCCAATAAAAAATATATTAATACAGGGGGGACTAGAAATCTTTGCATTTCTGCCCCTTTCTCACTTGACACTAAGGAATCAAACAATTCAGCAGGACTGTCCTGAAGCTGTGTCACACTATTTTGACTGTTCATACACTGGAAAAAAATCCAGTGCTTTTGCTGTAAAGGGCAGTGAAAAGAGAGAAAAGCCTCCAGAGGAACATGATCAGAAGGTCAGGTTTGGATGGTGGTTTCCCCAGGTACATTGTGCAGGGATATACGATGGTGCTTAAATTTAGTTGCAGTGGCCTTAAAGGTTTTGTTTTAGGGAAAATATTTTTAAAAGAGAAGAGTTATCTTTTAACTGTGGCAATAAGCCTATTGAGGGGGTGCATTTCAGGTCAAGTGACACAAAAGTATGAGAAGATTTGCTAACAGAGGAACAGTAGATGGTAAATAGGAAAGACTTCTAAGACTATGCCTGATGGTGTAAAATAATCATATTTCTACGGCCCAACGCAAACAGCTCTTTAACTGCACTCAGCAGGCAAAATGCAAACACACATTGGAAATAATTACAGTAGCTCTGACCTGCTCTGCACCTTCAACACCCCGCACTTCCCCTCACCAACACCGGCTCTGTTCTTGGACACGGTAGGAAGCCAGTGCTCTGGCAAGATCAAAATCACAGAGATTTGGAATAAAATTAAACATTTTTAAGGGTGTTTCAGTGCATGAAAATTATTGCCCTCCCATGTGGTCCCTGCCATGAGCTAGACTGCAAAGCTGTGCTGCCTGCAGCCCCAGTGTTGATAAGCCCAGATAATATTGCAATAGTCTAAAACATTTAAGGTGAACTGACAAAAAACAGTTTATGTTTGTGTGGATGCCTTTGTGCCACTCCACATGGATGGGCTTGGAAACTTCAGTGTAGCTGGGTGTTGCTGACCTCCTCTGGCAAAACACAGCAGACACTGAGGGAAGGTCTGGCTTTAGTGAGGGAACTGGGTTTGTCTCACTGTGGGAGTGAACATTTGAGATTCCCAGAGCTGTCCACACTCTGAGCTCCCAGTGCTGCGAGGTACTCAGCCTTCTCCGGGGAGGTGATGTTGTAAAATGGGCAAAGCTTTTCCACACTTAAATGAGCCTATTCTCAACTTTCATGTCATTCAAATGAAATGGCAGGATTTCAAGTTTCTTCTCAGGTAGTTTCAATCCATTATTTAACCTTTCCTGGGAAGAAACTTTGTGTCAACAACATTCATGTATGCAAAGTACAGAAAAGTGAAAGGTTAACTTATCAGAACAGCTTCATGAAATAGTGTGTGTGCCAAAATATTTTTATACATCTCTATTTTCTACAGTTCCCTTCCATGTGATACTTACATGTTAATGACATGCGTGTCTTTTCTTTCATGTGAATCATGTCACTTATGAAGCACTGTGAGCCCTTCCTTCCCCCACAACTCAACTTCTAATCTTGAAAATGAACAAACTGTCATTCTTCTAATCCATGGCCAGTTAAGGGTGACTTTATGTTACCTATTGTGTTAAAATTCATATCTCTACAACTCCCAGGATCAGAAAATCTGCAGTACAGATTTTCTATCAGGTGAAAGAGGAATCTCCTTGGAAAGACAAAGAGTTTCCAGTGTAACATGTTCTTTTTTTTTTTTTTTTTTTAAAAGCTTTTGGCTTGGCTGCAGTTTATTGCCCATCTCTATTGTTAGAATAATGGTGGTTGGGACAAAACCACAGTTCTGCAGGAGTGATGTCTCTGCATCTGACTGTGGAAGGGACCATCTCACTTGGCTTTATTCTCACAGTCTTTAGTTACTAATGAATGTAGATGATTCTGCACAGAACTTTCCCATCAAGTTACAGATCCACACAGTAATCTCCATGTATATTTTTCACTGCAGTTACATAACAGAGATTATAGAAAAGGACATTCAGGGATTAGTTTCTTGCATATTTTAAAATCTTCTACCTCAAACTCAAAATACAGGCCATGAAAGTAATTTTTCACATAGAAAACTACTTGTTCACTTTTAGATACTGCCAGAGCTTAAGCCAAAAGCAATAGAAAAACATATTTAAAAGAATTAAATGAAAAGGTCATTAACTGACATCTTTAACAAGTAAGTGTCATTGGATTTTGTTTGTTTAATAGAAGCACACACTAGTCCATCATCAGTAAATCTGTAATTGTTTAATTCAATCAGCCCTGCAAGCCTCATTTTCCATAAGTTTCAGCTAATAAGGGAGCTGTAATTTCACGTTTAAGCAAACCACCTTTTATTTCATGGGTAATGACTTTAAAATAAGAGGAGAGCCATAACAGGATCAGAGGGCATAAAGCTAATACACTGTGACTTATATATACCTTGAAGCTTTTGGAGATGCTTTCTGGATGTTTCATGTGATGCCAAGCACCACCCTCTCTGTGACTACACCTGTTTACAGCTTCTGCAGGAGGTCCCCAAATCATATGTAGCATCTTCCTTCCACTTGACATCTCCCAAGCCCAAGATGTGACCAAACCTTGGCCATGGCTCTTCCACACTGCTGTCCCACATGCCAGGATGGATCCTCATCCCCAGTGGCCAAGCTGCGGTGCTTTGCTTAGAGAAGGAAGGAGAGAAGGCTGTTCAGATAGAAATCACTCTGCTCCCAACAATTACAGCCAGGTTTTTAGGTAACAAGGGAATATGGTTCACTTCGAAGTGCAGTCTTAGTAAAAAAATAAAGAAATACATCTCTTTGGGGATTAGAACATTAAAACATTGTTTATTACATGATACTGTGCACAGAGAGAATAGACTTAGCTAGGAAAATAAACATTAAAATCCTGAAGATATTTGCTATACTTATTGCAATCAATATGATGGAAATTCCACTTCCGTGACTTGAAAATATGTTAAAACATCATATGATTTCAGCTGGTTTGTACAAACCACTTCTGCTGAAAGCATTTCAAGAAAGATTTCCAGATACATCTCAGTCTTAGACATTTGAGGTGGGTTTTTTTGTGGTGGTGGTTTTGTTTTTGTTTGTTTGTTTGTTTTATTGCTACCTTGTGTTTAGAACTATTATGGAGCTAAAATGGTGTTTGGGACAATTCAGGGTGGGCAAAGTTGAAAACCAGATGGTCAAGGGCATGTAAGTATGGTATCTAGTAGGTTCGGTGGGCACCTGAGAGGTAACAGTGTGTGTGTGTGTGTGTGTGTGTGTGTGTGTGTGTGTGTGTGAGTTTATCCTGCTGGAATTAATTCTGGGGGTTCATGTAAACCACTTTGGTTGCAAAATGATGGTTGTTTTACACTAGATTTAGATTTAGATCCTTGGTCCATAAGAACCTCTCCTAATCTGAAAGTGTGACTGTCACAGCTGTGCTGGCTGTGTGGGATTCACTGTGAGCACAGAGGTACCCGGAGCACAGGCTTGAGGCAAAGCTCTCCCATCCCAATGGGCAGGGGCTTTGTGCTCCCCTGGGGAAGTGGGCAGAGGCAAGGGAGATTGGTCCTGTCGAAACAGCAGCACCAGTTCTTATTGCATAGAAAACAGACCAGTTTCTATGCTTTGTGCTTAAATGTTTTCCAGTGATGCTGGCAGAACTACTTTTTTTGTGTCAGTTCTATGAAACCTACAGAACAATTTGCTAAAGTTCTCAAAATCCCCCACAGGTCATGCAATTGGAGGTTGTGTTTATTCACTGAACATCAAGCAACGAGAAGGTGGCAAAAATCAGCAGATGGTTGTTCTGTTGTGTTGTCCTATTTCAAAAGCTGTTCTCAAGTGGTGAGTGCTCAGTATAATGTGTTGAGTTCCTTTAGTCTAGTGTTGGCTCTGCTGTTGCATCCATGCATAACATTTTGTCTGCTGTGATTTCGAACAGCAGACCCTGCTTTTATTATTAGTCAAATTCCCTATATCCAGCTGTGCCATGCTGGCTTTTTAAGTTTCAAGTCTCAATTCAGGGGTACAGGAAGACTCACCTGGAGGAGTACAAAGGGTCAGAATGGCAAAATCTGTGTGATCACAAGGTAATGCTTTTTAGAAGTAAGGTACTGAGAAAAGCCTTTAAAAATGGATCTCTGTACGCCCAGAACTGTGCAGTCACATTTACAGACATGATCTGTCCCTTGACAGACTTTGCCCAGATACTTCTCTGTGGTTCATCCCTAGCAGGTCTGGGGCTGTTCCTGAGCTAGAGCTGTGTGCAGTGCAATCCTGCAGAGCAGGGTGATGGTGCCATCAGACTCTCGTCGGTCCCTGTGCTCAGGGCTTGCTGCCAGCAGGCTTCAGGCTGCTAAAGACATGGGCAGAGGGGCTGTAGTCAAAGCTGGGCTGACAGCATGGGAGTGTGAGGACATAAGCTTGTATCTGGGCTGAGTTTCGATTATGAATTTGAGCAGTAAATTCACAGGAGAAATATTTGTCTTTGGAAAACAAACTCATTGGTTCACTATACACTGGAGTGAAACTGTTAGGGTGGATCATGTTGCATGGAAAACAAATACAACTATGCCAGCTAATCCTCCATTAAGTTCTTTGTCTCCAGAGGTTCCTGCCAACCTCAACTGTCCATTGATTGAATGAGACACTCAAATTACTCATTATAGCATTCATTCCAGTCTAATTCTGTTATTTCAATCTCAAGTCCATAATTCACAAGTCCACTTCCAGCCTGAAGCAGGGGCATATCCTTTGTGCTCAAATTCTCACCTGACAGAAAATCCACACTCCTGCTGTTTCTCCCCATGTGGTGATGCTGAAGGCAGAGTGGATGCCAGCTGAGGGAATGGGCTGTGCTAGAGTGATCTGGGCTTATCCTCTCTCTCGGGTGCCAGATTCATGCAGCCCTGCATTTTCATTTGTCTTATGAAATGCCAGGCTGTGTTGGGGTAGTTTTAAAGGAGGGATAGTGATTTTTTACAATAAATCTGCCATTTATTAATAACATCAATGCAAATTGTATTGATTAGCTCCTTACCATATGTGTAAACAAGGACTAAGGAAGAACCTGACATATGTCAAATTTTTTGAAATCTTACTAATGCAGCCTCATGGCAGTGTTGGTGAGACTGGCAAAACCAAGGTTTCGGTTATTGCTGAGAAGGAGAATGAGCTTATTTGTGGTTCTGTTTGCTTTAGAGAAACAGTTCCAATTTCTGCTCCTAGTTTCTACCAGACAGGTATCATGCTGGATCCACTAACTTTAGTCCCTGCCTGGCATCATACCAGTTGTTGTGATAGAAACCCTTTTACCATCAAAGCAAAGGCTGTTCTTGTGTTACTGGTTTAAATGCAGTGTAATTCTACACTGAGTTACAATTAAGTGAGTTACCAGACTATTTTCCCGTTTTTATATTCATTCTTGAAAAAACTTGCTATGAGAGGGGTTTTGTTCTTAACAATCCCATATAATTGCAATGGTTTAAGTTCACACAGTAACACCCATCTACTGTGACAGCTGCTCACTGAGCACTGCCAAGGACTAGTGCTGCTCTACTCCAGCCTTATATTATTAATCACCTTCCCCTTAAAAATTCATTTAAAATGGTGTTATTTTATCAAAAACAGGTCTTCTGCCAAAGGAACATAAATCTTCTGCTGTGCAGACAGACTTGCCATCACATTACTGTTTTCTTTCTTTTAGTACTGTACAGGTTTTTTTGGGGAGCTTCTCTTTTGCCAATAGTCTCTATCATGTCCTTTATCTAGGTAGTGATTCATTCTACTCTTCATTTTAATTTCTACTAATTCTTTTAAATCTCTTGGATCAATACTGACTGGTCCTTTCTTCCAATAGCCTGAGATGTTCTATTTAATATGACTCCTGTATTTTAGGAATTTATTTATTTGTGTGAAGGCTGTATAGTTAATGGGTGTAGGCTTGCTATAACTGTGGCTTGGAATCTATAAGGTCAAAAGAAGAGGTTTTGTAAGACATATACATTGCTTAGAAAGTGTGATGAGCTGCAAGTGAGAAAAGGAGGCCCACCCAAGTGTCCAAGGAGTAGTTCTAGACTCAGGCTGTGCTGTCTGCTATCCCATATTTTAGGGAGCACAGCTTCACACACATGAGCTGATGATCTCATGCACTCACAGGGATGAAAATCAAGTCCTGGGAATAATCCAAATCATGAACCTATGCTGTCCTCACTGCCCAGGCTGGACCTCATGTTCTCCCTCCCACTGCGTTGAGATGTCTCCAGTCTAACTTTGGTTTAGGGACAAGGCCTCTGTTTGGCCTCACTCTCCAGCTGCGCAAAACCAGGTATTATAGAAACAGCCCAGTGCCAGGTCTGGGAACGCCTTCCCTGCCTCTTCCTGCCCAGCAAGACCACTGTGGTGTCCTCTGCAGGAGCATGCCCATGAACCACAACCTAATTATATCTGCATCTTTCCTTTCAGTGGGGTCAGTTGCTCGTTTCCCAAAACCTGGACATTTGCTAAACTGCTGCTGTAGTAGGATCTGCTTCCAGCTGGAGACCAGGGACACACGTTTTGGAAAGACTCTTGGACATCTGAACCAGCCTGTTTGCTGTCAGCAGCTGCTGACAGAACAATTAGGATTGCATTGCTGCAGGGCACATTCGTTGCTTTGCTTTTGGATTATTGATTTCTCTGCCTGACCTTAACTGCTGTTGAGGCAAAAATTGTTCTTGCTCAAACACTTGTCAAATTCCTGACATTAAAATTTTAAATTATAATTAAGATGAAATAAAGAAATTGCATGCTGCCTCTCACAGGCTCATTATTTCATGCTGATTAATGTTGCTGCAAATGTCTTGTTGAAGCGGCTGAGCTGAGAGGACCTGAGGTTAGGTCTTAACCTTTGAAAACCCTGTAGAATTTAATCAAGGGCAGGAGCCTTTCCACAGGATTTTTTATACCAATCTCTACTTTTTATAGCCAGATGTAACTATGTGTTTAACTGCATAGGTAGTCTAAAGAGTCTGCAGAGAGGAAGCAGCTCTGACAGGTTCTTTAATTTCAAACACATACCTTTTTGTAACACATCTGCTTGGTTATGGGTTTGCTTTCTTAATGTATGATCTCAGCATCAAACTACTGTGTGTAAGAACCACTTGACTGAGTGTAAAGCTAAGAATGTTCAGTGCAGATTCATTTTGACATTTCAATAATTTAGAGAAGATTGTATATATTGATTCAAATCACCTCATCTTTATGGTTTGTGTCAGGATAGCCCTACCCTGATAGGATCTAGAATCCAATCAGAGAATGCATACTATGCAAGCCATTTTGCAAGCTATCATGCAAGTCCAACTGCTGGCACCAAGGTGCTCTCTTGGTGTTAAATTATGCTAAGACCATTCTGGTTCACCAGACTTTGAATACACATTCTGCTTTTTGAAGCAAGATTTGACAGATCAGCTAGTCTGTGGGCTTGTAAATTTGTGACTACCAGTCACTTTGTGAGTATAAAAGCCGAGTCCAACTTCCATATGGCAGATCCTTCCACAGTTTTCTTTGAGCTGTGGAGCTTCTCCCATGAAGCAGGGGCACTCTTCTTGGTCACTCCCCAGGAGTTAAGAGAGAGATCTGCCTTGTATCTCATATGGTGAGTTATATAATCTCTACTTTATGATTGTTTCTTTTACTAGCTGTGATACAATTGTTTTAATATAATTGCTTTGTTACAGTGCACTGTATATAATACCCTACTAGCAGATTTTTAGCTTTTATGTGGTGTAATTAATTCTGATCAAGATCTTTTGTCTGTTCACCTGTTTGTTAATTTGTCATAATAAATAATTCCTTTTATATAAATATATCCATTTTGCCATCATTAAAACATGCGGGACAAAGTGATTTAATCATATCTCTAGAATTCCTTAAGTTTAAACTCTTGATACAGTCCAAGGCTAATATTGGATTCAGCTGCACCTAAACCCTTCTCTGAGAAGGAGTTTAGAAAGCAAGGGAGTCCTTTCTGCACCTCATGACTCACTGGCAGGGCTTTTTAATAACTTTGTCTAAGCCTTCCACTCTCCCATGACGTGGTTGCCATGCAGTTGGTCAGGTAACACAAGAGTCATTTAATTGCATGTAAAGGCAGTATTTTTGATAGTGACCATTCCTCTATGCTTGGAATAAACATTTATATCCTCCTAACTCTTCAGAAATATCTTCACTGTAAGTTGTTCAGTGCTTAACCAAGTAGCAAGATTTTAAACATTTTTGTTTAAAATAATTTTTTAAACTCTTATGCTTCTGGGTGACTTTTATCTGCAGGGATCCACTGAGGCTTATGTTTGTAGCCCTGAATGCCGGTGCCATGGCCTGTGCTGTGCTGCTGCCAGAGACAGGGTGGCCCTTTTTCCGCTCCCTGCCAAAGCTGGTGGCCATGTGGTGTAGGGTCCTGCTGGGCTCCCACAGCCTGGGCTGCTCTGGCCACGTGTGTCCAGAAGTTTGAGGGTACCACTGGCCCTGAGACAGATGGGTGGCCACCTCGGGGTAGTGCCCCCACAGCCCTCCGTGCCAGTGCTGTGCAGTGTGGCACCCTATGACACATCCCTTACTCTTAAACGTGGTAAGTTCCATACATGATTCACAGACAGGTGCCTTCCCGGGGGCTGCTGTTGGACTGGCACAGGGGCAGGTCTGGACACACTGGTGCACAGCCTGGGTGCAGGGCCTGACTGCTCTCCCAGGTGACTGTACCTGACCCTGCAGAGCATTTCCCTCCTAAGTGGCTTTTTACAGCTTTTTGCCCCAGATGCAGGCCCTCTGGTCATGTGGCTGAGGATGGTTGGCTGACAGGGACCACAGGAGCTCAGGGGACCCCACAGTGCCATGGGACCCTGGGGGCAGTCCAAGGGCATGACCATTACCATCCCTCCTTCACCACCATCTCTGCCTGAAACAGAGGGCAACAGCTGGGAAGGGCTGCTCTGCTTGGAACAAGCACATTCTTCCCTCCATCCCTCTGTCCACAGGAGTTACTGCCCTTTTCAGTGTAAGAAAGCACATTTGCTACTTTGCCAAAAATGTCTTTTGGTTTTGAACTTGCTTTTCATTCTGCTCCAAACAAACCACCCACTCTCTCTGCTCCCCTGGCTGGATCTGTTGGGGAAGTGTCGAAGATGCCTCAGCAGTGGGGAAATAGTGTAAGAGGTAAAAATCTGCACATTAGTATTCTTGATGGCCAATTCTTAACATCTCCACACATGTTTACAATTCCATAGTGCAGCACAAGTGGAAAGTACTCTTGAATTTTTTTCAACTGATTAAGAGATGAAAATAAATTGTGGCTACTGAGGTTTACTGAGTAACATGAAATGGGGAGTTAATGGGATCTTGACTTTGGCTTGTTCAGCCTCTGCTGTGAGTTATAAATCCAGCACTTGGGGAAAAGAACTGTTTGCTAATTATTACACAAAACAATACATGCATGGAAAAAGATAGATATGAAAAGTGCTATATAGTGTTATCCATGTCTGAAGCTACAGTGGTTATTTTTTGATCTGGCAGGAAAGCTAGAGTTTAGCCTGGATGTTACCAGCACTTTACTGTCTGTTAATGGAGGTGGCATATTATGACAACACCTCATTTTTTTAAATTGGTGACTTGTACTTACATTTGTTTACTGAGATGCTAAAATGAAATGAGGATCGTAATAAAAAAAAATACTATAGCAGATTTGGTCAAAGCAATGAGCTAGTGGGAACAGGTTTGGTGAAGTTTAGATGAAACAAAGATTTTTCTTCTTTTCATGAAATTATTGCTGACTATAAACTGTCTCATTAAAATCCTTCCTTTTTGTAAAATAAAGTGAAATTGCTCTTATGGGTATTTTCCTCTTGGGCTTATGTTGCCTCAAGACTTCTGTGCAGCATCACACTAGAGGCATCACAATGATAAAAAGTATCAGGGGACATGCTGCCAATGTTTAAGTTGTTTCATTACACTATAGGGAGTAAAAGCTTCTGATTTAAGATAAATCACAAAGAATATTCATATAGCAACATCTGAAGATCTGAAGGCTTCTGCTGTAGCTGGCTCATTACCCTCTTGCCAGGAATTCAGTTTGACCTGTGTATATGCAAGGAGTTCACATGGCTTCCCACATACAATATGTAGATTAGAAAATTACTGTCAATTTGCTGATTCTGAGAACATCAGTGAATCAGTAAATAATCTTATTAGGACAGATCTTTAAAAGCATTGCAGTTATTGCTGGCCTTTGAAATACGCAGTTATTGCTGGCCTTTGAAATACACAGACCTGGCCAATACTGGTCATCAATTTAAGAAGAGATAGTGCCAGCCAGACACACTGAACCTGCTTCATCACAAACCTCTGAGATTTGTGTAGTTCAGTCTTGATGCTGTGGTGTCTTGCTGAGGCAGTCATATCCTGAAAATTACATTTTCTTAAATTGGTCTATAAATTTGAAATTACTCTGGAGGTCATGAAGATTTTTGTGAAAGTTAAGTCATTCTTCAGGGATTAGTGTTCTCCGTAAATTAGGCTGCAGCTCAAGAGGGCACTTCATTAGCACCTCAATCACACATTTTTGAAGTAGGATGTTTTAATTGCAAATGTCATGGATTCAAAGAATTGTGTATCAGTTAAGTTAGAATACAACTCTTCAGTGACATTGCTGAAAATATGTGCAGTCTTAAAAACAAGCAGGGCCCTGCTGGAAAGCTCTGTGCTTTCCATGTGTTAGAGCTGTTTCTCTCCTTTGTCCTTTCAATACTGGCACACTGATAAACTGCAGCAGGACTATGTCAGGTTCCCAGGCACTGCTTCAACTCAAGCAGGTAGCTCCCATAGAGAACTTGTGCCACAAGCACCAATCATTTCCATTTTCAGAAGTGTTGGAGAACATGCAGGTTTTCAGACACAGAAGCACAATGGCATTCTATCAAGTCACTCCATTAAGACAATAATTTCCTGAAGGGGAGTTCCGTTTGTGTATGTTTGCCCTTTTATAACTGGACACCTGTGAGACACCTCCTAGCCAAGAATATGGGCATGTTCTGCACCCTTGGTATCATCTCAGTAAAGTTCCTTGAATGAGAACCATTGTTCTCCCTTGATGAGCTCTCAGGGAATTTATTCTCAGTATGATTCTGATTTCCAAAAAACAAACAAACAAACAAAAAAAAACCCACACCCCAATTTGATTCTCCTTTATGCCTCTACTGCCTGTTAAATTCACTTTGGACAGATAACATCAGAGTTTGTAAAGGTATGATAAAAAAACTTAAATGTTGTTTCCTACAAAAAAGTCAAATCATTGAATATTTTCTTGGTTTAGATTTGAGACACTTATCAGAGAACTCTCAGAGCTGTCTTGATGCTGCAGGAACATTGGCACAACTCTTTTGTTTGGTTCTGCTTTTGCATACAGCATCAGAATCAAATCCAAGCAGCTGTGTCCTGCAACCCACAGCACACAAGGGCATTCATAGTCTTTGGACAGTGTTATGTGGCACTGACATCAATAGCTTTCACCCTTTATATTACTATGGCATTGCACTATCTGGCAAGATATGAATTATGGGTACATTTACGAAATAAATCAGTATTTCTCTTCATTCTGGCACTCTATTGAGAGATAATGAACGAGAAAGAGCTACTGCATTCCAAGGCTTGAAAACAGAGGACAAGGTTTGGTAGTGCCTGATTGTGTCACCATTAAATATAGCTCCTGTTCAGTGTCTGGGTTGAATAGGAGTAAACTATGTGTCCACTTCAGAGCAGGCTGCTATGTCTGCAGACCTGACAGTGATGCCAGGCTCAGATTAAAGTGTGAGTGTAGAAGTACCATGATACAGTTTCAAGAGTGATTATTTTATATTTATGTGGCAAACACAGAAATTTAATGTTGCAGTGTTGTGTGGGGAAAATTTCAGATTTTACCAGGTACTTACGATCTTTTGGTAGAGCTGCCATCTGAACCTTGATGTAAAGGAGCAGACACCAATGGGAATCTAACATCAGCATGGGAACTGCTATGACCCTCTCTATTGCTGCAAGATTAAGAAAGCGAACACAACTTGTTGGAGCTGAAGATAGCTACTTTGCCCTGATGGCATAATCATTCCATATGAAGTAGAGGAGTGTTGCTTTGCAGCAGAACGTGGTAGTAATTGTTTGAGACATGCTTGTAAAAATACACACAGGTACTTTGAAACTTCAGATCAAAAAGTCAAATGTAAAATATGTTGCATGTTTCTGTACTTTTTATCAGACAAGAGTTTAACAACATTCCCAGCTCAAAAAATTCAAATCGATGCCATGTCAGGCAACAGACTCTAGGGACTAAAGTCCATTTTGTTGGTTTCTAATGCAGTGATGATTTCCTGTCTAAAGCCAAAGGCATCAATAACTCCAGTTGGAAAGAAAACCCTTCAGGGGAAAGACAATTTGTGTCAGAGGAGCTTGCTGGGCTGTTTAAGTAACAATATCTTATAGATCTAACAAACAAGCTATTCCCAATCCAGAAAGCAACATTCTTCAACTTCAGGTCAGGTACAGCAGAAATTAATTCAGCTCAATAATGTGTGTAGCTTGTAGTACCATCCACAGCATTACAGAATTATTTTGGCAACGCTTCCCATTCCAGCCTGGGTCTCCACAGGACAGCTCACAAAAGAGGATCACAGACTCACCATCACTACATGGACTACTTTGGAAAACACCTTTCCTCCTGTGTGGTTGGATAGAATCATAAAACTGTTTTGCTTGGGAAAGAACTTTAAGGTCATTGAGTCCAACCATTAAGCCAGCACTGACAAGGCCACCAGTAAACCACGTCCCTAAGTGCCAAATCCACACCTGTTTTAAATCCCTCCAGGGATGGTGACTTCGCCCCTGCACTGGGCAACCTGTTCCAATGCCTGACCACCCTCTTAGTAACAAAGTTTTGCCCAATATCCAGCCGAAAGCTTTCCTGGTGCAACTTGCAGCCATTTCCTCTGGTCCTTTCACTCATTGATTGGGACAGGAGACTTGACTGGCTGAGTTCACACAGTCATAAATGAGTATCACCTCTGCCTGATTAGAGCAAGTTGATGTGAAATGGACAGACAAATCTGGCAGGTCACCAAATGGTTAGAACCATGGTGCTGTAGTCAGAGTTTTGGTTACTCAGACCATGGGACTCACTTTGCCAAGCTTGGTCTACTGGGGACTGATGGAGATTCATCTGACAAAGAAGAGAATAAATGTATTTGGTCAGGGACTTCCCAGACTAGCAAAGGGGGATTTAAACTAGATTTGTCAGGGCAGTGGAGGGGGAGGGGGGCACGTCTCTGTCCCAGTCCTGCCAGTTGTGTGCCAATGCATGTAATGGATGCCCAGAACAGTGCAAAGGAATTCCAGATACTCCAGCCATTGAGTTGTCTTTATCTGGGGCTCAGCTCAGATGCCTCCACAAGAACACACAGAGTATGGAGAACAAACAAGAGAAACTAGAAATGTGCACATGCCTGCATGCATATGATATCATTGGCATCACAGACACATGGTGGGATGGTTCTTATGACTGGAGCATTGGAATGAAAGGTTTTAAGCTTATTAGGAAGACAGATGAGGGAGATGAGGAGCGGGTGTAGCCCTCTGTGTCAGTTATGGGCTGGAGTAACTGTAACTCTGCTGGTGAAAGGATGAGGACCCAGATGAGAGCTTGTGTGAATATAAAGGAGAGGGCAGGGGCAAGGGATGTTATAATGGAGATCTACTACAGGGCCCCACAGCAAAAGGAGGATATAGATGAAGCCCTCTGTAGGCAGATTGGAGCAGCGTCACACTCATCAGACCTGGACATCATGGGGAAGTTCAACCAGCCCTATATCTGTTGGAGGGACAACATAGCAGGGCACGAGGAATCCTGGAGGTTCCTCAAGTGTGTCAATGACAACTTCCTTACCCAAGTGATTGAGGAGCCAACAAGGAGAGGTGCCATGCTGGACCTTGTGCTTGCTAACAGGGAGGAGCTGGTGGGGAACATTGTGCTCCAAGGCAGGCTTGGCTGCAGCGTCCATGAGATGATGGAGTTTAAGATCTTCAGGGCAGTGAGGAGGGCACACAGCTAGCTCACTGCCCTGAACTTCAGGGAAGCAAGCTTTTGGCCTCTTCAAGGACCTACTCAGTACAATCCCATGTGATAGGGCCCTGTAATTCAGAGGGGCCCACGAATGCTGGCTGAATTTCAAGGATCACCTCCTCTAAGCTAAGGAGCAATGCATCCCAACAAGGAGGAAATTGGGAAAAAGTGCCAGAAGGCCTCCATGGATGGATATGGAGCTGATGAGCAAACTCAGAGTGAAAAAAGAAGCTTTCAGGAGATGGAAATGAGGACAGGTGGCCTGGGAGGAATACGGGGAAATTTTACGGGAACCTAGGGATAACATTAAGGTAGCCAGGGCCCAATTAGAATTGGGTCTGGCCAGAGATATTAAGGATAACAGGAAGGACTTCTATAGATATGTTGCAAGCGAAAACAAGACTAGGGATAATGCAGACCTTCTCCAGAAAGAAACAGGAGACCCGACCACCCTGGACAAAGAGAAGGCTGAGGTTTTTGATGAGTTCTATGCCTCAGACTTCAAGGGCAAGTGCTCCAGTCATGTTGCCGAAGTCCAGAAAGGAAATGCAGGGACTGGGAAAATTAAGATAATGAGTCCTCTGGAGGGGACGATCAGGTTCAAGTCCATCTAAGGAACCTAAATGTGCACAAGTCCATGGGACCTGATAAGATTCATCCTCATGTCCTGAGGGAGCTGGAAGATAAAGTTGTTATGCCACTGTCCATCATTTTTGGCAAACTGTGGCAGTCCCATCTCTGTGCCAAGCAAGATCATGGAGTGGATACTCCTGGAAACTATGGTAAGGCACATGGAAGACAAAGAGGTGATTGGTAACAGCGAACATAGCTTTACAAAGCAAAAATCATTCCTGACAAATTTGGTGACCTTCTGTGATGGGGCTACAGTATTGGTCAATGCGGGCATCATCTACCTGGACTTATGCAAAGCATTTTTGACACTGTCCTGAATTATATCCTTGTCTCTAAATTGAGACACATGGATTTGATGGATGGATCACTTGGTGGATAAAGAACTGGCTTGATGGCTGCACATGAAGCATTGTGGTCAATGACTCGTTGTCCATGTGGAGACCAGTGATGGGTGGTGTCCCTCAGGTGTCGATATCGGGGCTGACACTGTTCAACATCTCTGTTAGTGCATGGACAGTGGGATCAAGTGCATCCTCAGTAAGTTTTTTGATAACATCAAGCTGTGCGATGGGTCAGAGAGACCTTGACAGGCTGGAGAGATGGGCCAATGGAAACCTCATGAGGTTCACCAAAGGAAAGTACAAGGTCCTACACCTGAGTCATGGCAATCCCAGACACACTGACAGGTTGGGTGGAGAAGGGATTGAGCAGTCCTGTGGAGAGAGATTTGGGGGTGATGGTTAATGAAAAAGTCACCATGGGCCAGCAGTGAGCACTTGCAGCCCAGAAAGCCACTGGAATCCTGGGCTGCATACAAAGGAGTGTGGCCAGAAGGCTGAAGGAGGGAATTCTCCCCCTCTACTCTATTCTTGTGAGACCCCACCTGGAGCACTGAGCACAGTTCTGGTACCCCCAACATAAGGACATGGAACTACTGGAGTAAGTTCAGAGGAGGCCACAAAGTTGATTAGAGGAACTGGAGCTTTGTGGTGGTTTAAAGGTAAACCAGCAGGAGGAATGAGTCTAACTCACAAACAGATTACAAGTCAGAATTACAGTTTAGTAAA
>JAWWEU010000029.1:290505-313338 GCA_035583155.1 Acropternis orthonyx
TGAGGGGGCCAGGTGGAACTCTTTTCTATGGGGCATGCAGTCTCTTTCCAGGTTCCACGGTTGAAGAGGAGACAGAGAGTGATTCCTCTGAGGTGCAGGGTTGGTAGATGAAAGAAAAATTCCAAGATTTTAAATCCATAACAAGCTTCTCCTCTACAAAGACACTCTGAGAAAGTTTGGGCTGTTCAGCCTGGAGAAGAGAAGGCTGTGTGGAGACCTTATAACAACCTTCCAGTACCTGAAGGGGCCTACAGGGAAGCCAGAGAGGGACTCTTCATCAGGAGCTAGTGATAGAACAAGGGGGAATGGGTACAAACTGAAAGAGAGTAGTTTTAGATTAGATATTGGAAAGAAATTCTTTACTGTGTGGATGGTGAGACACTGGCACAGGTTGCCCAGGGGGTTGTGGATGCCCCAACCCTGTCATAAAGGCAGGCTGGATAAGGTCTTGAGCAACCTGGTTTAGTGGGAGGTGTACTTGCCCATGGCAGGGGAGGTTGGGACTAGATGATCTTTAAGGTCTATTCCAACCTCTTAACATTCCATGACTCTATGAAAGCAGATCATAGAACATTTCCGAAAAGACACAATCGGAATATAGTTTGAACTGGGAGGATGGTTGCTGATAGGCAGTGTGTTTTGCATTCACATATAAATGGTAATGAAGGACCTGACAGATGACCTCAAATCTGTTTCCTCTCAGAGCTGTTGATTGCCACTGTCTCATTTCAATTGAGAGCTAGTGATGAGCTGCATGTATTGAATCCTGCATATATTAAATGCCAAATATGGTTTGTATTTACACATTGATACACACTATAAATTCCATGAAAAGGTTTCTGCAATGACTTACCCATTGTCTCATGGAATGAGTAAGAAATTCTGCCCATCGATGTGGTAGGAACATACTAGCAGGTGGGGACTCCTGCACTTGGTGACCATATGCCAAAGGCTTATTCCTATTGCTGAAGAAGGGAGGACAGTCCTTGTGGAGGGAAGAGTGTTGAAACCACTTCCTGGTGTAGTGAGGAGGAGGCTCAGGAACCTGGCATGTTTGGGTGACAACTCAAGCAAACTTTGAGAAGGTACAGAGCATGGAAACTATCTTGCTGGGGAAGGCGAACAGGTTGCTTTCCTGGATAAGCCCAGAGTGAGCTAAGTACTTAAAGCCCTGGGGCTGAGAAATGAGAGAGAGAGGGGCAGGTTTCTGAGTGTGAGACTCTATGAAGTAGCTTAGGTGTTATTTTTCTTTCCTTTTTAGCACCCATGTCTTTGTGACTTTTTTCCTAACTATGTCTATTGTGTGTGTTTAAAATACATATCAAATATTTTTAAGGTAACTGACTTGAGTCCAGGTTGATTTTGAAGTAGTGGGAGAGATTTGTTGTGATGGCTGAAGTGATGTTTAAAGTTGATGTGTTTGACTGCTCATGCAGTGTCCAGGACAGTGGCACATTGCTTCCCAATATCCTGAAGGCAGCAGGATAGGGGCCCACTCAACCACACAGACTCCTCAGGAGTTCATATTGTGAAACCCTGAGAGTAAGAGAGACCTACTGGTGTTGGGATAGGGGTGTTCCCTGGCCTTTAGAAAGTCAGTAGACGCTTCTGCAGTCCATGGTGTGTGTCAGGGATGTGTGGCCAGCAGCCCTGGGTTCGAGAGGGTTTCTGCGAGTGCATCTGTGCACTAACCTGCTGAAAGCAGAAAGCACTAGCACTGAGTTTCATCTTTGACTGCCACTGGGAATGATTCTCCTGCATTTGCTTTAGCCATGCATATCTCTAATCCTACAAAAATGGGTCATCTTGGTTTTTCCCTCTGAGTTTACAGGTTCTTTTCTCACCATGCAAATATTGATCTGGAATCAGCATAGGCCTAGCTCAGCTCCCACAGACCTTACAGAATAATTCAGAAGGAGTGCACTTAAAATTATTGTTGTTTTGACTACCTCATCCTTAATATGAAACAACAGTTTTTCTTAATGAGTGCTATGAGTTATCACTGGCTTTGCATAAAATGCCTTACCCCTATGGGGGGGTATGAGTCTATGACTAGCACCTGAAACAGGATTTTAAGTTTAAAAGCTGTATCCAGATCTCTATATTTAGCTCTTCCTGTTTCAGAGATATTCAACTTGCAAATCCCTTTGCTTCTATTTTATATAAATCTTATTTCAGCTATTTTCATTTAAAATTTGATTGGACTTATGCAAAAGGCTGTACATACTGTGAGACAGCTTGCTTTGGAGGCTGAAAAGTAAAAATGCCTCCCACTGAGAGCAGTAGTTCAATGCATGTTCTGCAAAATGTGCGAGAGATGATTTTCCACTGTGACTAATGCCCCATTCCAGCCCTCCCACCCATCCTTGCCAGTGCATAACAGTGTAATTCAAGCACGGAACTGTACCCATGGAGAGGGATACCAAGAACACTTAGCCTATGATTCAGTCCAGCAAATTAAGATAATGCATTCTATCCATTAAAAAAGTATGCTTTTAGTCTAGTACTAACATTTTTCTTTCAGAGAGGGAGTAAATTATCTGCACAGGGTGGTCCTCTTCTCCAAGGAAAACAGCTCTGCAGATATGATAATGCTAGAGTCTGTACCCAGCCCAGCCAGTCCTTGGGGTCAATGAGCTCAGATAAAACCACTTCACTTTTTGCTCCTGCATGAGCCACAGAGACCTCAGTTTAGCTAAAGAGTGTTCACCCAGTCTTGAACATATACAATGATCTTCCTTGTAGCATGGGCTGATTTCTGTCCCTGATAGAGGAGGAGCACTTCTAACATTACTGGGAAGCAGGGAGTCAATGGGATGCTTCCTAATGTCATCGTTAGAGCAGAGAGATTCTGCATGAAAGTTACTGATCACTGTAATGCCCTCCTTCCCAGGAGAAACAAATGGATAAAACTGGAGGTGAAACTCAAGGAAGCCTGAGGTACTTACAGCCATAGTTTATGGAAATCAGCACCCAAAGAAATCTGTCTTTCTGTCACACAAGACCTTGTGACATGGCTAGACATGGAATGATAGAAACAGGGCACCTGCTGCCAGCTCCATCACCTGGAATAAGACAGGTATCCATCTAAAGACACACTGTTGCCCAGGTTTGCAGGGACAGCTTTGCTGGAGTATAAAACAGAGTGTCACTGTCCCATCAGCTCTGAGAGGAGCCATAAGATCTGTTCTAGTAGTACGTTTTTCCAATTGTTCCTCTTTGTTAAGGATCTTTCAGAGCTCAGGAAAGGACTGTGTACCCTGGGGACAGCCTGTTAGGGAAACTTTCCAGTCTGACCATTCATGAGACTCTCTGGCAGTCACACTCCCAGTGCCAGGGACTTTAACTGCTGGGACTGAAACCCCTTCACAGTGGCAGCTCCAGTGAGTCCACGGGTGCCTTGTTTGATACCCCATACACTCCCTCACATGCAGTCAGACAGGTTTCTTCATATGTTTGACCCTGGCTTTCCCATAGCAGGGTCTCAGATGTCTCATTCCACAGAGCGATTTATTCACAGTCCAGTAACACAGAAACAGCCCTGAGCTGGTGTCTCCAAGGAGGTACCCCCAACAAAGGAAGCCATGGGCTTTTATCCCCTCACAGTCCAAATTCTCGCAAGTCTCACTTTTCTTCTCAAGTCCTCTGCTCCTACGGTGTCTCCCACTGTCCCTTACCTGGCTGTGCCATCAGTCTTTCCGTTTGTTATGCAAAAGGTTGGCAGTGCAGGCTTCTTTCTGGCCTCCCACCCCAACCTGCATCTCAATCTGCATCTTGCACTGCAGCTTGCAAACTGAGCTACTTGCACCAGATACATTCCTCAACAAACCCTCTACTCAGGCAGCAAGAGGGCATCCAGTTCCTCTAGATACCAGACTGTTCCTAGTGGCTCTCAGGAGATATCATGGTTAAAGTGGGCTCATGTTCACATGAATTATACTAGAAGGTCGAGTGATAGTGAAAGGGGTCTCATTTCACTACATTGGGGTTTTGTTTTATCATGGACAACATCCATCCTCTGCCTCGGTGCATGTTTTTCAGCTTCCTGTGAAACCAGCAGGCTTTCATGAGAGGAACTTGTGAACTGTGTTCAGTGAGCTGCGCTGAGGATCCAAAACATATCCAAAAGGCAGCAGCAACAGATGCAATACCTACCTTATGAAGAATAAACTCACAATATTATGGAGTGAAGATGCCAGAGAAATGAGGGCTGTAGAATGTCAAATTGGAACTCAATCTCTGAAATGCCAGATGGCAAGCTTTCCCCTGCAGGATGGCAAGGCAGAACAGAGTGCTGTTAGTGGCCCATGAGGTTGCAGCCATTGACTCCTGGACAAATACTGAGGGGAACATGGCTGTTAAAACTTTGTTCTCACCAAAATTTCACTGAAGATCTAGGATGAGGGGGTCTACTTTGGGGAAAACAGTAAATATGTAAAGTTTAATGCAGCCAATTTTATCCTGCAACATGATTCCAAAATGGAAGCCACAACGCAGAAACATTTTATATTTGTTTTTATTTTTAAGTTGGAATTAGCTATTGAATTTGATGCCAATTTGGAACAGATAAGACTGACTCCAAGCTAGTAAACCTAATTTTTTTAATTATTTGTTTTTGGTTTTTCCCATGACTTTTGAAATGTTGGTAATATTAAGGCTTTCTGGGGGAAAAAAAATAAAAAGAAGTTGGCCACCATCCCTGCAGAGAGAGAACAGGTTGGATTTAATGTTTTCCAGCTCATGGGTAGTGACTCCTTCCACTCCGGAGTCAGTTTTGGGGGTAATTTGCTGAAATATGTTGGTAGGGTATCCAGGTTATTCCCCTTTATTTTGTGCTCTGTCACACTGAGAAGCATGCTTCATTGTTGTGAGCTGTATTTCCCAAAATAGCAGAGAGAAAGAGAATCTTTTGTCCTCTAATTTGCACATAGAAGTTGAACTAAGAGTGCTGGGGACCAGCTGTTTGCCCATTCTGTTTCCCAGCTGCCTCTGCCATATCTATCTGCTTGGTTCAAGCTTTTCTCTCAGTCTTCCTTGCAGCAATTGCTGGGGTCAGTCCTTGAGAACTGTCACTTCATTTTGTGAAGCTGAAAGTTGCTTTCCACATTTCTTTACACCTAGTTGTGTTAACTAATTGCATCTAGCCATCCCCAGCAAATGCATTTGAGGTCAGGTGGTCTGTGCTAAGTTTCCACCCGCTGGCATAGGGATGCTTCACCTGAGGCCAAGGGTGTCTGGCAGCATCTGTGTGGCATCAGCTGGTGCAACAGGTGATGATGCTGCAGGTCCACAGAGAGAGCGACACTGGGTGCCTTATACCAGGATGGCCTTGGTCTGTAGTCACTTGAACTTGTAAAGTGATCTTACTGACACGAACCACTTAAAATCAGGGAATGATACAGCTACTGCACAGTAACTCAAGAAAATAAGGGCAACTAAAACGCAAGAAACTTTTTGTTTACTGCAAACTCCTGAACTTTGAACATCTACGTACCCAAGAGGAGTTTCAATAGTTTTTCTCACTTTGATGCTTTAGACTTTACAGCTCTCCAAGAGTGTGAAATGGGGATGGCCTTTGGGATTGTAGAAAATGCAAAGTGGAAATGAATTCACTGGAAATAGGTTTGTCTCTCTATATAAATGCTTTTCTCAGTCTGTTAAGATTATGATCTGCTGTGTCAACAGCCTGTGATAACACAGGAAATGAAAAATTGGTGGTAAGAAATCTCAGGCTTCTTATTAAGCCTTTTTAAATTGTCACACAAAATCAAGAGAGCAATGTACTCAGAGGACAATTTTCCAGTCTTTCTGAAGCACAAATATCACTGTAGAGTGTGCTGTGCTTTGTGCCTGCATAAAAGAAAAAGTCAGGGCAGGGTATTTGGGTTTTTTTCCGTTTGTTTTTTTTTTAAACAAATATTATAAAAAAATACAAATAAATATATATTTAAATCTAATATAGATATATAATAAAAATAATACTATATTATGTAAATAAATATTATAATACTACTTTTTAAAAATAACATGAAAAGCATCAGGTAGCCAGGTTTTTTGCTTCTCTCTGTAACTGGAGTCTCTTCAGTTACATATTGTCAAAAATACCTGAGTGATTTGACAAAATGTACCTTTAAAATCTTTAACAGGAAGTCATATTGTTTGGGTCTCCTATGAAAGCAATTATTGCCATCTGTATTGTGGGAGAAGAACTAGAATCAGAGAAAAACTAGAGTCATAGCTCTGGCCTTGCCCCAGCTGTTGCTTGGTACAGCCAAATACCTGAAGGACCTCACCTCCAGAGCTCCTCATTTGCACCTGCACACTTCTATGAAGTGTTTCATACTGCAGTGTTGATGCTGATACAGAAATGGTGTTGCAGGTGCAATTTAGTTGTATGGATTTCACAAGGCTTGTAGGGAATTGCCTTTGATGTAGTCCCTCCTCCTTTGTTCCTATCCACCAGCTCAATCCAAGGAAGAGGAATTTTCCTGGGGGTAAGGAAAGTGTGAAAAAATAATATTTTCAGGGACCACAGTCTCCAGTCACTTGTCTCTACTGGTTATAAATTCTTGTCTGATAACAAAAAGAATTGGTTTGTGTGTTATTTGAGTAAAAGCAATATTAAGGATAGCCTTTAAAACCATAAATCTGGGAACTGCATGGTGTTGTTTGGAACGCCCTGAGTTACACAAGGGTAGTCTGCAGAATGTTTTGCCCTAACAGTTACAAGGGGTGTAGCCCGTGCAATTTATCTACTCACTTTTAGGAAGATCTTGCCTTCACTCAATTTTCTGTTATCCATCATTGCAGCATCTCCAGATCTTTCTCAAATCAGTAATTAGCCTGTGCTTCGATCTCATCAGCTAGAAGCTAAAGTGTATCCTTGAACACTTGGAATATAGATGGGAATACCCATATGCTTGAATGTTTTTCCAAATGGGGTTAATCACAAGGAATAAATCCCATCTTGTTGTTTTGCATCACTTCTCTTTGTTGTAATGGGCTGTCAGTAATGTGAGATGAAGTGACATCCTCTGTGCCTTTTAAACTGTGTAGTGCCTGGACTCCAGGATAGGTTTTTTTCTTAATTCCTGCTCCCCAGAGTGCCTTCAAACCTAAAGATGTTTAGTTCGTTGGCTGTGTTAGTGGTCAGAAATGAATGACAAATTTTTCCAAACTTCCTGTAAGGTGTGAGTAGTTAATTCCTAAGGAGTCAGGCATGGAGGGAGCTGCTTTGTTGTGCTTGCATAAAAGCTAGGATTTGCTGGGGGTGATCCTTGCTGCCTCACTGGAGCTTACAACAGATACTCAGGGGTATCTGAGGGCTCTTGGTCAATAATTTGTTCAGTGACTGCCATCAAAGAGAACTTCATGGAGTAGCTGTAAGGTCAGCTCTGCATCACTCTGTCACTAGTGCATCACACGGCTCCCAAAGATGGACTCTCTGGACAGTGTCTGCTTCTTTTTCATATACCAGAGCAGCTGGCACCAGGCCAGCTTGTGGCAAGCACAGTTTGCATGTACATGTGCAGGGCATTAAAACATCAAATTACTCTGTGTGTCTATATCTATCTAAGGCAACGGTTTTAAATTCTTATAAATCTTATATATCCTTACCAGTCTTCTTCTCTCTCAAAAGGAGAAAAAAATGCCACTTTAGGATAATCCTTGGGAAGGGACCAAAGAATATTTTCAATGGTCCTGACTTGGATGTCATTCCAGTGGTGTGCTAGACAAAAGAGGACATAGAGCGAAAGCCATGAAATGACCTTGGGAATGCTGCCAGCTGCTGGCACAAATGGTGTCTTGGAATATTTCTCTTATTCCTACATCCTCATTTTCATCCTCATTTGGCAATCTCATCCAGTACACATCCACATCAACAAACACTTGTTACAAATCAGTGCACTCTCCATTATGCCTCTCTTTTATCCTAGTCCTTTCTCCTCTGTGACCACTGCCCTTATCCAGCTATTGCCAGGGATCAGCATGGTGCAGGAGGTGTCCTGTGGCTGGGACAGGCACTAGAATGTTCTTATCACCTCTCAGCAACCCATTGCCTGTGGTTATTTCTAAGAGTAGAAATTCAGTAATACAAATAAGATGGTATGCTTATGACCATATTTGCATGTTTAAACATGATTGACTTCATTTAAATGAAAGTAATAAATGTTTTGACTTTGAGCCTGGCAAGGTTGTGGTATGAAACAAGCCTTAAAGGATGCTCTTAACTGGAGCTGACATCTCCCTGGGCCACAGGCCGTCAGCCTTGACTGCTCCAACTTGATGGCACCCAAAGCCATGTGGGGCTGAATTCTCTGCCTTTTAGCTGTTTCCTGCCATTATCTGGATTGCATTGGCTGGGAACTGGGGAAATGAATAAAACAAAACAACAACAAAAAGAGAAAGTCCTTGGGTGCTCCTACCAGCTGCTTCCTTGGCTCTGGCTTCCACACCTGTATCTCTGGCTTAGACCTGTTGTGACTATGCCAAGTCCACTGCTGCCTGGCCTTGAGCAGGGGTGGAGCACCCTCCCCGTCAAGCCCCATGGGGCACAGACACCCGGTGTCACCTGGACTGGGCAAACAGGCTGCCCCTGCCCCTGAGTGAGCAGACTGCCTATGCTACTGCTGTGGGAGGTGCAGAGGTGCTGCTCTGCTCAGTGTGTGTGCTGGAAGCCCATCTCACGCGTCTCTCTGCCCTACTCCACTGAGGCATAGTTGCTGGTATGTGTGTGTACTGAGGATTGGGCCACAAGTGCAAGTTTCTGTAGGAAAAAAGATAAGGTTTTTCAAGGATTGTACATACAAAGGCCCAAGTTAAATGTTAATGTAGGGTTGCCCAAATAATCCCTTTGAAATTTTGAGTGTTAATATGAAAAGTCAGTAAAGCACAAATTGAGGTAATTTATGCAGGAGAAAAGGAGAAGAATCCCTCGCAGAGTTAAACCTAAAGTCGTGCTATTATCACCATTTTTCTCTTTCCTCCCTCATTTCTCATTCCCTGCATTTCTGTGCTGCCAGGGCACCGTGTGCAGGACCTCTGTCTTTGTGTGTGACACAGTGACAGCAGGTGGCAGCAGGATCCCACCGGCTCGCGGCAGTAATCCATCCGCAAGGGACAGGCGGGAAACCTCGGCAGGCTGGGAGAGGTGCAGGTAAAAACGGGAGAGCTGCACCGGCGGGTTTCTGCTTCAAAGCTCGCTAAGCCTGTCATTGCATTTGGACACTGGGAATCTACAGCTGTTTCCAGTGAACCTGCACTGACCGGCAGCGTCGGACACTCACCAGTCTGGTGCCCTTTCAACAGAATGGGAATGGAGTTTGGAGAGAAAGGCGTTTCTGAGTGCAGGCTGATTGTGTCTCTTGCTTTTGCCTCCTGGTAATGGTATCAGTGCCACTAGGTGGGGATAAGAGCCTTTTTAGGCTTATATTATGTATTCTTTCCCTCTTGTTTTACTTATTTCGGTCGGGCCCTCCAGCAGTGTTTGCTGCAGTGGGTTGGGGTGTCCAGTGGTGCCCCTGTCCCAGCTCTGCCGCAGGGACCTGTCAGACAAACCACCTCCAGCGGGCCTTCTCCAGTCACCTCTTGGAGGCAGTGCCTGCAACGGCGCTGTGGTGGCAAAACCTTAGAGTGGACTGTAGTGGGCTGACCGTGGCTGGACACCAGGTATCCACCAAAGCTGCTGTAATACTGCCCTCTGCATCTGGACAGAAGAGAGAAAATACAACTAAGGGCTCCAGAGTTAAGGATGGGGAGAGATCACTCACTGATTGCTGTCATGGGCAAAACAGACTTGAATTGGGGATAATAACTGAATTTATCACTAGCAAACTCAGAGCTGATCTCTGCAGCCCCATGGCCCTCCATGAGCTGCAGGGGCACAGATGCCTCACCAAAGTCTGCAGCAGAACCTCTGTCCCAGCGTTTGGAGCACTTCCTGCCCCTCCTTCTCCACTCCTTGGTGTCTGCAAAGCAGTTCAAATTTTCTCATTCTGCTCTTCTCTGGCAGAAATTTCATCTGCACAACAACGTTTTTGCCTTCTTAAATATGTTATCCCAGAGGTGTTACTGTCATTCCTGATGGGCTTGGCCTTGGCCAGTGATAGGTCTGTCCTGGAGCCATCTAGCAGTGACTGTGCTCCACATGGGGGAAGATTCTGGTAGCTTCTCAGAGAAACCACTCCTATATCCTGCCTGCTACCAAAGCCTGGCCACATGAACCCAATACATAGATAAATTAAACAGGATCAATGGTTGGGGAGGGCAAAAGAATAAAATAAATTTGTCTGTCACCTTTCATCCATCTCTGAGCTGACTGGCTCAGTAAAGCTCTCAGGACAGGGCAGTGCTCTCCTCATCATGGTTGGTTTTGGTAAGTTAGAGTGACCTGAACCACATCAGAAGCATGTGGCCACTCAGCGCTGGCCAGTGCTTCCTCACGTCAGGGCTAGGCAGCAAAGGACGCATTTCCCTTCCAGCTGCTCCTGTGCTACTGCAGGTGCTCAGACCTCAAAGACATGGAGTTCCTGTGCTGCAGTGTGTAGCATTTGCAGCTGGATTTGGCAGCTCTGAGAGTCTGATTATTTAAGACACTTCTGATAACATACAGATATATTTTTTTATGGGCTGATAATGTAGAAATTAATGTGTTTTAATTCTGTATCTCAACCAAATGGTAAGAAAGTTTTGTATCATATTAGGGAAGCATTTCCAGTGCTTTCTGAATTATGAATTCTGAATAATCTCTAGATATATTTCATTTTTCATAACAGCTGATCCAGATGTCCTTTTCATAATCACAGAATGGCTTGGGTTGAAAGGGACCTTAAGGACCATCTTGTTCCAACCCCCTGCCATGGGCAGGGACACCTTCCACTATTCCGTGTTCCTCCAAGCCCCATCCAACCTGGCCTTGTACACTTCCAGGGTTGGGGCATCCATAGCTTCTCTGGGCAACCTGTGTCAGTGACTCACTACTTTCACAGTAAATAATGTTTTCCTAATATCTAACACTGGCCTCTGTCAGTGTGAAGCCAGTCCCCCCTGGTCCTGGCACTACGTGCTCTCATAAACAGTCTCTCTCCATCTTTCCTCTTTTCTCCCTTCAGGTACTGGAAGGCCACAATTAGGTCACCACAAAGTCTTCTCTTCTCCACGCTGAACAATCCCAATTCTCTCAGCCTTTCTTCATAGCAGAGCTGCTTCATCCCTCTGATCATCTTGGTGGCCTCCTCTGGACTCGCTCCACAGGTTGATGTCCTTCCTGTGCTGGGGACCCCAGAGATGGAGGCATGTTTAGAATTTAATGTCCATCTGGTCAAAAAATGTTCTGTGTTCCATCCTCCTACTAGGGCATAGTTATTGCTCAATATTTGTCTAGACAACATTGGCAGAACCTTCTAGAACCGGACTCTGTAGAGCAGTGAATGAAGTTATTTATTTTTAATTTTATTATGTGTATATACGGGTATATCTCCTGTGTGAAGATCTCAGCTCTTACATGGCCTCACACACATGCCATGAAAGCTGGTGAGAAGTTACACAGCAAGAACTTGGGGAAAAGCTCATGGCCCGGGGAGATGCTAATAAATTCTTCTTGAGGTTATAGTATTTTTACTTCCTTTTCAGAAAGACCATTAAATTATTCTTAAATAATATAATGTTTACATTCTTCTTTTCAGAAAATGGCATATAATATTTATTTTTATATTAGAAGAAAAATAACTAACAGATTGTGTCCTCTGTAGTGGCAGCAGCCTCATGCAACATACTTACTGGCATGTCAGTGGCATGCTGAATCTTATAATTTCTGTAGAATTTAATGATAGAAAAATACCCTGGAAGTGCATAAGAGAATGATGTGAAACAATATTTTCAATGGAAGATGGATAAAGTGATGCCAGGTATCTTGGACTTCTGCAGACTTTTCTTTTTTAGTAAATTGCTGATGAGTTCATGCCCACACTTCCCATTAAGTTGCTGCCTTCACTGTATCACCTGCAGTGTAGAGTGGAGACTGTCACCTGTAGCGTGAAGTGGGACAGCCATTCATGATGTTACTGCCCTGGAGATGGATGCAGAGGCATCCTGTGCTGCAGGATCTGTCACCTCAGTGCACTGGGCAGCCAGTGGGGTTAGAAATTTGTGACTATTATAAATACCAAGGTGGTATATTTGAGTTGGAATGGCAGCCTGCCATCCAGCGTGGGCGAGGTTCTTCTCATGATGCTTTTTAAACCACCATTAAGGAATTCATTGTGCTTTGGCAAATGGAAAAAATATTTCATTGATATGTTTTTCACCCAAATTTCATTCTGTAAAGAAAACTGCTGGGAGACTGATGTGAGGACATTGCTATAAAAGCTTGCTTGATTGTACTCAATAGTTTGGAATCCAAGTACTTGCTTCCATGGTAGGAACAGAAGTTCTCTGTGTGGCTCTTGGCTTTTCATCTTTCTTTTATTTAAAAGGTTGTTGAAAAATGTACAAACCCAATCTTTCTCAATCTGCTCATACTTGAACTCAGTCATGTTATTTTAAACAATGCTGAAATACTCCATTGCGTTATAGAGCAGCAGGTGAAGGGAAAGCTGGGGATGGGGGGCAAAACTCAAAGAGCAGACAAAATAGTATTTTGTAACAAGAATAAGTGCAAGATACTATGCTTTGCCCCTTGGCAGTACAGCCTTTTGTAATTAAATTATCAGGATGAAAGAAAACACTCAATTATTTAAGGACTAGGAAAAAAGTACAGTTGAATAAATAATTAGAGAGATTTTTGTTAAGTTTGAAGTTGTAACCCCAAATTTGTATGTTGTTTTCTTGCAGGTAAGTCTGGATTGGTCTGTTTGAACTGTGTGTTTGGAAATGTAAGTGACCAAAGCAAGCATTCTTTAAGCTGCCTCAGCCTGTTAACAAGGTCAGAGTCTTTATTTTTGAGGTCTAACAGTGTAAGTTAAAATAAAATTGGAATGGATAATGTAATTGCAGACTGCTATGGCTATGCAGACTCAATGGCATCTTTATGTCAACTGTGAATGTTGACAGAACAAACACATGCACTAGGAACTATTATGCAGGCCGCTGTTTCTCTGGTCCATCCTTAAAGCAAGGCTGGGTGAGGACAATATGAAAGGTTCATGTTATTGACATTTTAAAGGGTAGTACAACTTTTATACTCTTTTGTCATTGAACATTTAAATGGGTTCTCTAGTTATGATAGATTGCCAGATATAAAAATTTCGGTGCCTGCTCTTGAGTAGGGCTGAGTTAGTAGATCATACTCTGAAAAGTTTACTTTGTGGATCATTCAGAACTGATTATATTTTATTAATCACTTGGAAGTAGGGCCTTGCTAGAAGCCAGCAAAGTGCTGCTGTTGGACTGTCATGCTTTGCTTCCCACCTAACCCATGATCTGTGACACTCCTGCTAGAAGGAAGAAACTTCTTTCCTTTGCAAGCTTCCCAGCATTGGAATGAGCAGGCTCCATTGAGATGGTGTCATGTTTGTTGTGTTAGAGTTGAAAATTATTTTTGTTCAACTTTTCATCCTCCTTTTTCTTCTCCAGTTATCTCCAGGAATGATTATATTCACCTCCTGTCAAATCCTAAGGTTGTCTGGGTAAATCAAACTGTGACTTCTTTAGAAGTCCATACTGTGAAAGACTGTTGTCCTAATCTATGATTCCTGTGCATGCACCAGTATCAAAACTCTTTCAGCAATATTTCTGGATTCCTATGCTGTAGTATTCCTTGAAATCAGTGCTGTTTTAATGTAATTTGCAAGACAGATATCAATGATCAATATATAGAAAATGGTACACAATACATGTTCCCTTGGAGTCATTTGAATTTTAAAAATGTTCACTATCCAAATACAATTTTTTCATATTTTGACTAGACATTCTAAAAGCTACTGACTGTCCTCAGATTAATTATTAGTTTTGAACCACTCTAAATTTTGTACATTTGGTTGCCTCATTTCAATTACTATTCAGATGAGTCAGCAAAATGTTATAGGAATGCTAAGAAACTTCATATGCTTGGCTTTTCCCCTTTCCTTTTTCCTTTTTCTTTCCCTTTCCTTTTTTCCTGTCCCCTTTCCCCTTTCCTTTTTTCCTTTCCCCTTTCCCTTTCTCCTTTCCTTTTCCTCTTTCCCTTTCCCTTTCTCCTTTCCTTTTCCTCTTTCCCTTTCCCTTTCCCTTTCCCTTTCCCTTTCTCCTTCTGTTGACTGATGTTAGGATGGTTTTTATCAACTGAGAAAAAAGCCGTATGTTCTTTACAGCAGTATCATCACTACCCTTTTGGGGATGAACTATCAAGGGTCTATTTTCCCATGCTAGCAAGTGCCTCACTCCTGGAGTGAAGCTGAGATTTGAGGTTAGCAAAACTTGTTACTAGATTCACACATGCTGTATTTCTCTCTCTGAATGTATATTTTTCTCCTGAAAGATCAAAATAATTTTGGTCATGCTCACCTATCTCTTTGGACATCCTAGACATAACAGCCTCAATACTCATTCACATCCGCTTATGAACACCTTCTTGCTACCAGTTTTAGATCTCAGCTTGCATCCTGCACTTTCTATAGATTAACTCATTCACCACGGAAGGTGAACCACTTTAAGGTTGATCCTTTTGAAGCCTTTTTATTTCAGCATTCCATTTTGGCTTTTGAAATCAGTTTGGTTTCCAAAACCTCTCTGGGCCGATTCTTTGCCCCTGGAACAACTATCAGCCTCTAAATACATGTGTGTACCATTGGCTCTGTCATGGCATGTGATACTCCTTGTGTTTTCAAACTCAACGTATCGAGCTCATGCCTTAAATACACAACTGTATTTCCTTTCCACATTCCTTAGATCCCTCATCAACCTTGGCTTGGGGAGTTCTGTGCAATGAGCTGTTTCCACACTCCTTGAACAATTTATTTGTTGCCTCCAAGGGCAATAAGCGTAATTTTGAATCAGGCACACTGTGCGTTATCAATGGAATAATTATGCTGTAGCGTAACAAAGCTGTGTAGTGTATTTTAAGAAACTCTGGAACTGTTAATGAAATAAAGGTTGGATGTGAAAATACCATCCATCATGTCTCATTGCCATGAAAAGCAGGTTTGTATTTCAGCATTTCTTCTTGAAATGTGTAAGTACCTCTTTCAAGGTGTCTTAGATGTGAATATGGATACTGCCAAATAAAAAAATAAGACCCTAAAAATAAACATCTAATTTAGCCTAAGTTCTAAGCAGCATTTTGGAAAGGAGCTTGAATGTAAAGAAAAATACAAAGAATAACTTACTGTAGATCCACTTAAGCAAAAATTAATATTCAGCTCATATGATCCTTCCATTGGCTGCAGGAATGATGCTGAAGGTTTAGGAAAGAAGTTAAAGGGGAACACTTTTGTAAATGCTGTCCATATATAGCCAGTATCTGCCCTGGTGTATCTCAGAACATATCACTATGGCAGATTTCATCAGGTTTTAGGATTTTGTTTTTAAAATCTACTTCTGTAACCCTCACATAATGAGCAGTATGCCTTTGTTGCCCTTGGACTACAGATCATGTTAAAAAAAAAAAAAATACTCTGCCTTAGAACAAAATGAATTCTTGAGCCCAGCAGACTAGGACTGCAGTTCCCTTCAGTGATGACTAGGTTGGGCAGTGTCTGTAGAAAGCTGCACTCTCGCTTTTGACCTTGGTAGGCTGGAGCATTGGGAAGTATGTCTAAGTGGGGGTCTTTCCTGTGACAAAGAACTGTTATGGGGAGCATGTTCTGCAGCATCCCTGCTGAGCTATGCTGGAAGATTGATTGCAGTGTTGTGCACAAATATTGATTGCAAAAACCTTTGGTTTGTGGTTTATACCTTCATATTGATGTCAAAATCCTCCTTACCATTGTTTTAGAAGAGAAGAGGAACAAGACAGAGTCTACTGCCCTTGGAAAATGTAGAAAGGAGAGGCTTGTGTTTAGACTTTTGTTTGGACAGGTTATTGGGAGAGGTCCAGTAGAAAAACAAAAGGAAATTCAGCAGAGAAAAAGGGTGGAGAGGCTTTGTACTTTTGAGATATTTGTAATTTTAGTATGAGAAATGAGTACATTTCTGAAGTTTAATATCAAGTCAATATCTATAATGTTTTTAATATTTATAGTATTTATTTGGGGGGGTGGAGGGGGAGGGATTGAAACTAGATGATCTTTAAAGTCCCTTCCAATGCAAACCATTCCATGATGCTGCAATTCTGTGAAAGGCTGAGATGTGTTTCTCCATAAAGAGAATTCTGATTGGCGAGATCTTTGAACTGTTCTTAAGGGAATGGACTGCAGAGTGTAACGCATGTGAAAATGCATTTTTAAGCACAGTCTTAAATATATTTGTTTGGAGTGTTGGGATTAGTGGAGAAGCTGTGCAGGGGGTACCTTCAGTTTCAATCTTGCCCTTTAATTAGGCACAGAACAATGCAAGCCATTCCATGGAGTGTGATGTGACCTAAAAGGTATTTTAAATCAGTAACCGAGCATGCCAGGCACTTGTGCAACAGAAATTGATAATATGGTTGGTAGAGGAAGAAAACAAAGGTTGTATGATTATTTTTTCTTTAAATCTTGCAGTTCTAGAACCCAAATGGCACTCATCACCCCTGATACAGCAGCAATGGTAGTTTAACTATAGTTCTGTTTACTGCCCTCTTTCTCTTGTCACAGTTCTCCAAGTATCCATGGGACAGGGAGCTGATTGTGCTCATATTCAGGTATAAAAATTTCTCTGATTTTGAAGGAATTGAAATATTACTTCTGTGTTTAATTGATGGAGGTGTTTGTTCAGCTTTAGCATAGAGGCAGAATGCCATGCTTTTCCTACTGTAGATTTATATATTTGGCTGGCATGGTCTTGAAACCACTGATATGATGGAAAATGCTCAAGAAGAAAGTGTCTTAAATCTCCTCTAAGAAGGTTCAGATACTTGGACCCTTGAAATGCCTGTCAACTCCCTGAAGACTTCCTAGGTGAAAAATATACTGATACTACATGACATGAGCAGCAGAAATGTTTTAGCCTGTAACCTTAAGTTGAAATATAAAGTTACAAACTTTAGTAAAAACACAGGGGAAGCCTCAGGTTGCTCCTGGTTTTCTGCTGCACTTCAGTGGCTGAGAAAGAAGCTTATTGCCCCTGAAACAAAACCTTCATCTGGAGTCAAATGACTTACCCCCTGAAGGTAGAGATGTCTAGTGGACTTAAATTACTTACATTAATTGTGAAACAGGCCATGGAGGAGAAGAACTGGGCCTTTTTGATTATTTCTGGAGAATCTTTTTACATTATTTCTCAGTGTTCATTTTCGCTTAAAAACCTCTCCCTCGAATCTGAAAAAATCCTGATGAAACAATTCTCCCTGAGTTTCTTGTTTCTCCATAGTGCTGATGCTTTTGCCAATGACGGAAAGCAATTCAGCATCAGGTGTTCTGGATAATCCACTTGTTTCTGAAGCCCAAAATATGGTTCTGGCAGTAAGTGTCTGAAAGACAGAGCATGTCTTAAGATTTCTGTTAATTAATTTATGTAAAAATCAAAGCATTTTGCTGGAAATCCATTTCACCATGTATTCTTCAGTCATTTTCTTTCCTAAGGTGAAAGCTGAATGCTCTGTAGTTACGTATTTGTTGAGGAATACACAGGATTTTAGATAATGTCTTAATAGTGCATAGACATGTATTAAGTGCCATATCATGAACAGGGGCCCAGCTCAGTTCTTGCCAAGCCACTTTTCTGTTTACTTCTGGAACACTTTTTTTGGTGTTTGTGGTAGTGTAAAATTGCAAATATCTGTAGCCTTCTCAAGCATGGTTCAGTTTTTACAGAACTTTAGTCCTGTCACAAGGGGACAAGGGTTACATCAAAGTTCTGGGGACAGAAAGGCTTCCTGTATAACATATATTTAGTTCATAGCATCACTTCTTGTCTTCTGAGGTGGATGAAACTGGCACCTTGTGTCCTGGTGCAACTTTCTCTCATGACAGAGTATCTTCTCTCACAATATTAAGACTCAATAGGAATGCAAACCCTGCTATAAATTTTATGATAGTGCCTTCCTTTCAAATAGAGAATGTGCATTCTCCTCAGTAATACCAAATCAGGTAGCCTCTGATTTTGTTAGATTTGCTAATTCTGCTGCCTCAGCACTATCTTTAAATGGGTTCCTTTATTTCAGATCTCTTTAAACATCTCTTCTTTTCATCTTTGTTGTCTGAAATGATCACTAGGAAAAAAAGCTGGAAAACAGCATTCTGTAATTAATGTTCTCTGTGTCTCTGTCTGCTGTATGCCAAAAGAATAGCAACATCCATGTAGCCAACAGATGTATGTATCTGTGATATTTGAACTCTTTCAGATTACTGCCCATCTGCTTTCTACTTCAGTCATTATTTCCTGAAAAAAAGCAAGCATAGTTACACATTCACTGATGCCACTCAAGCTGCATCACCAACGTTTTGCTTTCAATAAATAGAATATTTTGCTATTGCAAAAATGTTTGACAGTGAAAAGAGAAATACTTTACAATAAACAAAATGTTGTGTCTTGTGACTGGGAAGTGTGCCTGTGAGGCAGCCTGCCGGTGATGTCTCAGACAACAGGTACATTTTTCTATTCCAGAGACTCATGCATGTACAACATCAGCTTCTTTTGCCTGCTTTCAGCTGGCTCTCAGCTGACTTCAATCCCAGAATTCAAACTGTTTACATTTTTTCTTCTTAATTAGAAGCCTAAAGAAAAAATGCATCTGTCCTGTCCTATGACACTGTATTGCCTTTTGTGTGTTCCAGTTTCTCATCAGTAACTTGTTTCTCCCTGTAGCAATTTCTCAATATTATCACAGTGTCCAGATCTTCATAATTTTCGCTATGTAGATCTGTGATATTTCATCTCTGCTTGTTTCTTAGAGCCATAAACAGTCTAGCAGGTGAATAAATGGCCACTGTGATGCACTCATCACAACAAAACATGATTTCATAATTCTGTATAGTTTTTCTAGGTCTTCTGGATGTCTGTCTCTGTATCTCTCAGAGATGGTTGCCCCAGAGCAATTGTTTTGTATTGGATTTGATCTGAGATGCATCAGTGAGCCTTATGCATTTATTGACATTCTTCAGGAAAGTTTATTTATTGATAAGTCTCCTAAATATAAACAAAAATATATGGAAGCATTATTCTTTGGCTCACAATATTTAGAAGTGTATTTTCACTCTGAGTTCAAAGCCAGTTAATAATTTAGTCAAGACCATGAAATGGCACTTGGCCTACCAGAAAGTTAATAGCAACTCTAGATGGTTGAGGGCAACTAATACTTTGGAAGGAGAAAGTGGAATTTTCTTTCTAATTAGTTTATGCATGAGGGAGTGGGGACGTTTAAAGGTAAATTTATCCCCAAGAAAAACTGTGGTATAAAAACTGTCATGGGTTTCTGTGAAGAAAAAATTGAGTTTTGGTAGAACAAGGGCCTACAGAGTAGTGGGTTCTGTTGGAAGCTGCCAGAAGCTCCCCCTGTCCTATTGGAGCCAACGATAGCTGGACCCAGGGGGGACTTGCTGCTGGTGGCCAAGGCTGAGCCAATTAGGAATCATAGAAATGCCTCTTGTGGTAACATATTTAAGAATAGGAGTTGTTGTGCAGTTGGAAATTCCAACCATGAAGTAACAATGGAGACATCAAGGTTGGAGCAGGAGGAAGAGGAAGAGGAGGAGGAGGGACCCCATGGGCAGGGTAAGGGCTCAGAGCTACAGCCCCCCTGTAACTGTGGTGAGGACCATGGTGAGACGAGCTGTGCCCCTGCAGCCCATGGAGGCCCATCAGGGTGCAGAGACCCCCCTGCAGCCCATGGGGGACCATTGGGGTGCAGAGACCCCCCTGCAGCCCATGGAGGATCCCCTGCTGGAGCAGGAGGATGCAGGAAGGGGCTGTAACCCCGTGGGAGGTCCAGGAGGGAGAGATGTCCCAACCCACGCTGGAGCAGGTACAGCTTATCCATAAGAGACTGCACCCCATGGAGTGACCCATGACACAGCAGAGGAGTGTCTGTCTCTTGTGGAAAGGGACCCCACGAGCAGGGGAGGACTCAGAGTTATGACTCCCCTGTAGCCGTGGTGACGACTGTGGTGAGCCAAGCTGTCCCCTTGCAGTCCACAGAGAGATCCATGAACAGCAGGTTTGGAAGAACTGCTGCCCAAAAAGGGTCTTGGACTGTTACATTAGAAGTGGCTGGAAACAACAACTGACTGCAAACCTCCCATTACCTGTCCCCCCACACTGTTGGGGGAGGAGGGAGGGCATGAAAAGACTGAGGGTTGGTTGAAAAGGTGATTCTAAGATAGTTTTATTTCTTACTTTAGGTCTTAGCTTGTTAGTAAAAAATTTAAGCATTATCCTCATTCTGAGCCTGTTTTGCCCATGGAGTTAATGAGACCACTGCCATTATCTCTATTCCTAAATTCTTAACTGGTTTTTTTTCCTTGCCTGGGAGAGTGGTGGATGGCCCAGAGAGGTCTGGGTGGACAGCTGACATTGCAGGCAAGGTCAAACGGCCACAAAAGCAAAGCTGAAAAAGCAGTTCATCTCCTCTATTGATTGTTGTTGGGTTACACAATGGTCGGAAGGTTGCCAGGTCACTAAAGCCTGTTGAATTTGCTTTTGGAGATGAGAAAAATTAAATTTGGCTTTTTTCCCTTTCCTGTCACCTTGTCTTTATAAACCTTTCTATTTCTGTTGTCTGTTGTGAATCAATAAGTGCTGTTGTTTGTTTTTTAGAGTGAACATTTCCTTGTTGGGGAGGAATTCTAGGAAGTTTGATAACATTACACAGTTCCCCCTCTGGGAAGCAGTGAGTCTGAAAACTGGGTACCTCAGTGGTCCTGGGGCTCAACACCCTTTTGCCTTTCTGCTGTCTTCTTGCAGGTGTCCACCCAACTACAGTTCCTCTGTAAAATACATCTAAAATATGATTAGTTACCATGTTTGCATACTTTTCGTTCAACATTCGTAGAGTTCAGACATCACAGTTGTCAGGCCCACATGTCATCCACTAATCTGTGTTGACAAAGATCAAACAGCACATTCAGATTTCCCCCCACTGCAGAGATGTGTGTTGGCACACATTGCACAGAACAAGGCCTTTAATTTCCCTAGTCCGGCATCTGCAAGAGAGCAAGTGTTTCCATTGACACTTCCATATTTCAAAGCACATACAACACAGCATGGGACATGACAAGAAGGAGTGAGTCAGCCCTTTGAAACTTCTCTCAGAGAGCAAATGATCTCACTGAAATGCATTGTTGATGCTCTTTGTCAGCAAGTTCCAACTTCAGCCAGTATTTCAGGAAATCTTCGTTAACTCAGAGAATACTCCAACAGCAAGATTCTGGGGGTCTAAATGTAAGCCTTGTCTGCATATGAAAGTCATGATTAGACCTGCACTTTTTTCTGGCACTACTTCTTCCCATTATTTTCAGTTATGCTTTGTAAACCTCCACAACAATTCCTCTCCCTCCTTGATATTTATACCCTTTAAACTGTAAATGGACAATTAATACCTTTTCCTGAGTCAAGTTATATCTTTTTTTTTTAAATCTACTTCTACAAGTTATCTCTAGCAGCCTTGTGAATGCAATCTTGTCATTCCTGCAGATGTACAGGATCAGCTGTCTGACTGAAAACTGCTCAGGGTCATGATGTTGCAATTAATGTGTGGTAGGTGAGCCCAAGATATGAATTTTGGTGACCTGCTGGGCTGCAGAAGGCATACTTCAGTATCTTCTGCATAGCTGAATTTACAGCTCTAATTTCTGAGAAGAGAAAAGGGAAAGTAAAAAAATCACCTCTGAGTAAGTCTGAAACAGTTTTCTTACTCAGCAAGTCTAATAGAAAATGCTGTAAGAGAAAGAGTGCTTCCATACACAAGACAAACCAGGCAGCTTTCAGCTCAGTCTGTGTGTCAAGCACTATATTGTGTCTTCATTGCTTAAATGCCTTGCCTGGGGCGGTGACAGATATCTTCTAACACAACTGACTGCCTTCAGACACAGCATATGTCTCTTGAAATGCTGCTTCAAAACCAACATAGTGTTTCTGCCATTACTATGTAATCTTTCTGAAGCTCTTAATGTACATTATCTGACATGATATTGAAGTTGCCATTTTAGAGAGCAGTCACCAAGTATAAGATATGATTCCTTCAAGAAGAAGTTTGAACTCTGATAAAATTGAATCAGTGGGAGTTGCAGTAGATCTGAAAGCTTTGCTTCAGGCCCTAGTTCTGCTACTCTTAATGGTGATATTGTAAACACAATCTGGGTTCTCATCAAACCTTTGAATGAGGTAAGTTTGAATACAAGCCTGTCCCGGTATAGAGATCCCTCTTACCCATGGAGGAGACCTTGGAAAGTAACTAGAGAGATGAGTAAATGTGCTGCCCCTAGTGCCCCCAGGATGAGCAGAGCAGGGATGGTGGTGGTGGGAAGGAGTTGAGGTGGTGGGAGTGAGGTTGAAAGTTCCCCCACACAATGCCTTTAGAGTGGTTTTCAGTAGTCCATTGCATCGTTCGACCTTCCCAGCAGCTGTGGCATGATATGGAATGTGATACAGCCATTCAATACCATGCACCTTTGCCCAGGTGGTAACCAGGCTGTTTTTAAAACAAATCCCATTGTCTGACTCAATTTGTTCTGGAGTACCATGTCGCCACAATACTTGCTTTTTGAGACCCAAGATGGTGTTCCGGGCAGTGGCGTGAGGCACTGGGTGTGTCTCCAGCCATCCTGTGGTTGCTTCCACCAT
>JAWWEU010000029.1:313438-341576 GCA_035583155.1 Acropternis orthonyx
CCTTGGCCACTTCTCTTGTTCAGCAATGTCCAGGGCCAATTGAATGGCTTTAAGCTCTGCAAATTGACTTGATTCACTTTCTCCTTCAATAGCCTCTGCCACTTGTTGAATGGGACTCCAAACAGCTGCTTTCCACCTTCGGGTTTTTCCCACTGTGCGACAGGAACCATCAGTGAAGAGGGCATAATGTGTTTCCTCTTCAGGTAACTGATTGTATGGTGGAGCTTTTACAGCTCAATTCACTTGTTCTCCTTCCTCTTCTTCTGCCAAGCTGAAGTTCTCACCTTCAGCCCAATTGGTGATGATCTCTAGGATCCCAGGCCAATTTGGTTTCCCAGTTCTGGCAATTTGACTCTCCTGCCTAAGTTCCTCTGGAACCTCTTGTCTTTCCAGTGGTCGTAGCAGTTGCCTGCATTCTCCACCATAAAGAAGTTCTAACAGTGCCAATTCTCGTAAATACTGGATGGCTTCTTCCACAGTTGTCCACTGTCTTGGTAAGCTTGGCTGCAGTTACCTCACCTGAGGGCTGGGAGGGAGGAGAAGCTGTCATATGGTGGGCTGAGCCTGCAGGTTGCTGCTTTCTGCACCTCCCCATGGCTGCGGACAGGAGAATGACAGGAAAGCAGTGGGGCTGACACCCAGAACTACAGCCAGGGCTGGAAACAGAGGCAGCCATGGCGGGTGACCAGAATGAACTGTGTTTTAATACTACACATAGCAGCTCCTTTGGCTTATAGGATACGTGTGGATGGGAATTGATACATTGTGTGGGAGAGTTTGCAAGAAGTGAATTTCTCATTTTTCCTTTCAATCATAACTTTGTCTTGATGACTTTTTCCTCATTATAGTTATAACTCAGAAAGTAAAGTCAACTGTTCTACTAATGCTGCCATGTACTTTTAAAAATCAACAGCAAAAGCTGAAGGTCAGGCATGGTGGCCAAGCTCTCAGTGGTACTTGGAAGGGGTGTGGGGCAGTGACTCTGTAGCTCTCGCCAGGCGTCCTGCTCCAGCAGTCACACAGCCTGCCATGTGTTCCAGCTGCAAGCCAAGGGCAGGGCTTAATCCTGTCCATTTTCTAAAATAAGACAAAATGATTCCCTCCTTGGGTATCACACATGGCTTGTAGAGGCAGAGTTGTGTCAATCCAGCCATGCCTCTTTGTGTTTGATTAAAGAAAGAACTCTTCAAACTAAAATTTCCCCAACATTCTGAAAACTTGTTTTATTTTTTCCCCTGTTCTTCTCTGCACCACGTGGGTATTTTTCTCATACAATTAGCACCCTCCGTCTCCTTTCTGTAGCAGAGGTTGGCTGTGTTGAGTGTTTGGGATGCTGTCCATTGTCATTCAATCGGGGGATCTGAGGCTTCTCTAATGCTCTGTCGGTGTGATATAGCCAATTTGACTAAAGTTTCAGGAAAGGAATGAGCACCCAAAAGCAGTGCTTTTGCAAACAGCCCATACCCCTGACAGCTATACACACCTGTGGTGGCTGCCTGTTTTAACTCTAATTTCATGCTTTTTCTGAAATGACAGGGTTTTATACAAGGAGGCATTCATATCACCTTTACAGGTTTATTTTTTACAGTGTGAGGAGTTCAGCTGCCTTCCATGCCTTGTGTTATCTGTCCCTCTTGCTAAATCCAGGGCAGCAGAATGGCTTTGTCTGGGAAATGCGAGAATACTGCCCTGGACACCTAACAAATCCTGACTGTACTGTTTTGTTATATAGTGCATAAAGCAGGAAAATAACAGCTCTTTTTTGAAGACTTATTTCCCATTTGCATTAAATTCTCATTGTATCCTTTTGTATGACCCTATTAGAAAAGAATAATATTGTTCTGTGTGAATTTCATTCATTGAATAAATTAGCCTGGATTAAATCATTATCAACATTGAGAAAATACTGAGAGCATTAATGGAAATATTGAAAGAGCTGGAACTGACACATTTGCCTTAACAAAGCTGTATTTAAAAAAGATGTGCACACAAAGATACAAGGCATAATGAAGCCTCCTACACACACCACAGAATTAAATATTTATATCATAATCATGCTATTAATAAAATGATAGATCAGCCAGCGTCTGCTGCAACAAAACTCAGCTGAGGCCTAGTTACTGTCTAGAAGAGCAAAACAATGTAAGAACTAAGGAGCAGAAGCATATGGACTAGCTTGGGAATCCCTGTCCTGAATTAGCTGTGCAGTTATGTAATACCCTGACTTTTCAAACAGTCTCACATGTCAGCTGTCACTGTCCCGGCTTTATTTCTGGTGTGAAGTGAAGGGCTGGGGAGCAGAGGGAAGATCTGCAACCCTGCTTGTGCTGCTGCCATCTCTGGTGGATCCCTGTGAGTGATGGGGGGTGGTTCTGTGGTGACCTTCTTGTTTCCAGTTGTTGTTGAATGTAATTCTGAGACCATCAGGATGGTTGGTCTTGATTAGAGCAGGGCAATCTCAGGGGCTTTGCTGTTGGTTGCTGCCCTTGTGTCCTGGTTTTGGCCAGGACAGAGTGGACTTTCTTGTTATAGCTATGAGGGGGCCAAGCCTGGAGCCATGTTGGCATGTTCAGGTTGTTATTCTACACCACCCATGTCATCATGGGGGACAGAAGTGGGGGCGTGGTGCGCATGGGAGGGCCGGGAGCAAGAGTGTTCTTTAGTCTCAGGAGGCCATGTGGCACCAGGTCAGATCATTGGACTACGGAAGCATTTTGTATGTAATCACCCACTGGTAGACACAGTTTTTATTAGCATTATTGCTCTTACTGTTAGTTTTGTGTCATTGCTGTTTCCAGGAAATTGTTATCCCAACCCATAATCTTTGCCTTTTGTCTTTCTCTCACTGGAGGGGTGGGGGAGCAGGAGAGGCTGCATGGAGTTTAACTTCCATCTGGGCTTAAACCACTTGTGAGAGTGCTGCTGCCAAACAGGTCATCTTGTCCTCTCTGGGCTTGGCCCTGTTTCCAAGATTTAAATGAAAAGATAAAAACCAGGAGGTTTGTGTAGGGGAGAAATTACAGGTAGAATTGAGAGGAGTAGTTTATATGTGAACTGATACTGGGGGTCCAAATCTTAGACATGCCCTTAAGGGTAACTGTACAGGAAAAGTTAAGTAACAAATACTATCTTTGTGCTCTCCTAATTGCTGTCCTAATTCCTGCTGTCTGATGAACATGTGAGTTTGCTTAGAACTCTCCTTGTTTGCTGGGAGTAGATGAGTGATGTTTCCTCACAGGTGTGGTGATGACACTGGCATGACCCATTTATCCTTGTGGTCCCCAGTCTTACACCCAACACATCACCTGCCAGATGCATCTGGGTGCCCAGTCTGCACCAGTTCAAACTTTACCCAGTATCAGAGCACTGTATATGAGGTTGTCCCTGAGTGTCTGCCAAGAGAAAAGCTGTATGTAGCTCTGCTTTTTTTACCCATGCCATTCTCCTCTTTCTCCCTTTCTTTTGTTCTGTCCTTAATGCATCTTAATTTTTATCTCATGCTGTGAAAATTACCTGTGAAACTATGCTAATGAAGGAGTTTCTTAGGGCTAGCATCCACACATCCAGAAATGCTGGATTCAGCATGTGCATTGTAGTGATGAACAAGAGTTTGATTTCCTGTTGTACTGTGTCCCTCCATGGGCTATCATGGCCTGGAAGTCCTGTTGGACAATTGCCCCCTGGCATTGCAGCTGGCTGCTGGCCAGTTACCCAACCTTCCTCCTTGGACAGAGAGGAGGAACGTGGGCAGCAATGCCCACCACTGCACTGTGTATGCATGACTGAATGGATAATCATGGATTGATATTTTTCTCCCAAACTACTCCTGTGTTTCTTTGCTGAGAAGAGTGTTTTCCTGTGCAGTGAATCACTGAGGCTCAAAAAAGAACAACTGAAAATTATATTGAAAGTTTCTTACAAATATGATCTATTACTGTGAGAAGGTAATGAGCAGGGAACACACAGCCTGCAGCTTTGTTCTGTTGGCTCACCCAGGCAAAATAAATTTTGATTGGAGTTTATTTGAGTAAGTTCCTCTTCTCTCTCTCTCTCCCCCCCACCAAAGACATTATTACTGGAGGCTTGGACTGGTCAGAGAACAGCTGGGAAGTACTCTGAATTAAAAAATTCGTTGATTTTTTTTGTTTGGTTGGTTGGTTTTGTTGGTTGGGTTTTTGGTTTTGGTTTTGGTTTTTTGGGTTTTTTGTTTGTTTGTTTGTTTCGGTTTGGGGGTTTTTGTCTGTAAAAAGAAGAAACCTCACATAACTTCCAGGAAGTAGGGTACAGAGCAATCAGTAATAACAGAAGTGTCACAAGGGCAAGGCAGTGTCTGTGGAAGTCCCTTCTCTGCTTTCTGACTGAAGGTGGGAGATGCTTCCCCTACTTGAAACTGTGATGGTGAGCAAGGGCATCTCTCTGCTTCTCATGGGCTAAAGCAGAGCTTGGACTTTGCCTCTTGAATCCAAGCAGAGAGAATCATAGGACCATAGAATAATAGAACCATAGAATGGTTTGGGTGGAAAGGAGACCTTGAAGATCATTTAGTTCCAACCCCTGCCATGGGCAGAGACACCTCCCACTAGCCCAGGTTGCTCCAAGCCCTGTCCAACCTGACCTTGGACTCTTCCAAGGATGGGGCAGCCACAGCTTCTCTGGGCAACCTGCCCACCCTCACCCCTAGAATTTTTTCCTAATATCTAATCTAAACCTACTCTCAATTGGAACCCATTCCCCCCTGTTCTGTCACTATATGCTCTTGTAAATAGTCTTACCCCCATCTCTTTTGTAAGTTCCCTTCAGGTACTGGAAAGCCACAGTTTAGTCACCCCAAAAGCCTTCTCTTTTCCATGCTAAAAAATCTCAATTGTCTCAGCCTTTCCTCAAAGGAGAGGTGCTCCATCCCTCTGAAGGAGGGAGGATGCCTTGGCCTGTCAAAGAGCTGGGCTGGAAATACAGCTTTTGTTAAAAAATAAAAATCCATTTCTGTGGAACATTTTTATTTTCTACAAAATATGTATTTTTAACAAGAAAAAGAAATTATATGTTTGTTAATCGGTTATGTTGGCAGCTCAGCTTAGAGCAGCAGCAAACCAGAGAAGAGGTACAAGTGCACTGGACTGTGAGAAATATCCTTTCCAAATAGAAATAAAATTAATTTTGAATACTTATTGGCATCACCCAGCTCATGTAACTTTTAGTAGGAGCAGAGATTTTAAATCTGACCAAAATTAAGCATAAGTTACTTTCTTCTTTTTACCCTCTGTCCTGGTCCATTTCCATGAGGCAGTGTTTCTTTTACTTTCTGTACTAAACTGTTTTTTGTTGCTGTAAATTATAATAACTTATTTCTGTCCTTACGGTACACCCTGGTCCCTGAGCAAAGACAATCCCACAGATGGGTTTGCCTTTTCCCGTGGGAGGAGAAATCAACACTCACTTCTGCAGCCTCTTCCCCATGTCTATTACAGAGATCTTCTCTCCTCCCACAGTATGTAGGGGTTTGGTTTGAGCAGGACCAGGGTGGTTGGCAGATCCCTTAGAGTTGACCAGCCAAGTGGCTTCTGCTAAATTGGCATCCAAATGCTTCCATGTCCCATTACCTAATGCTCTTAACATAGTCTTCAGCAGCCCATTATACCCCCCAGTATTTCCAGAGGCTTGTAGGTGATAAGGGATGTGATATATCCACTCAATGTCATGTTTCTTTGCCCAGGAGTTTATAAGGTTATTTTGAAAATTTTTCCCATTGTCTGGTTCAATTCTCTCTGGGGCACCATGTCACCACAAAATGTGTCTCTCAAGGCCTGAGATGGAGTTTGGAGCAGTGGCCTCGTTTACAGGGGTTGTTTCCAGTCAACCAGTTGTTGCCTCCACCATGGTGAGTCTGTAGCTCTTGCCTTGGTATGTTCATGGCAGTGCTCCAGTAGAGTCAAATTGCCAGGCCTCACCATATGGAAACCTAGCCCCAACTCTATTCCAGGGAGATTTTACTCCTGTGGCCTTGCTTGATTCCAGCACATGTTTCCCACTCATAAGTGACCTGTGTGATGGCCTCCATGGTCAGGTCCACCCCTCGATCAAGAGCCCTTCTGGATGTGGCATCTCTTCCCAGATGTCCTGATGTTCGGTGGGCCCACGGGCTATAAATAGCTCACCCTTTCACTCCCAGTCTAAGTCTACCTGGGCTATTCCAATCTTGGCAGCCATATGCACCTGCTCATTGTTCTGAGGTTCTTCAGTGGGTGGCTTTTGGCCATTTGAGCATCTGCATGATGCACCTCCCCAGATGGGTTTACCTCTGTGTCGTCAATTGCTCTTCTCCCGTTGCTGCAGCCACCCCCACAGGGCATTAGTATAGAGATACAGTACAGGCCACCAAAGGTATTTTCCTTTCCATGATAATTGGATTTGAGACCTCAGCAAATTCTTAACCTCCTCTCAGGAGGTTCAATGAGAATTTTGGTAAGGGCTGTGAGTTCCTCAAATGAAGTACAATAATGAAGAGAAAAGAACAAGACTGGTATTGAATGGGGGTACCTGAGAAAATCTGTAGATGCCAATGGTGTTAATTATATTGATAAGGAACTAATACTTCTAAAATATTAATACACTGGAATGCTCGTACAGAAAAGAGCTTTACTCAGGCCTTTAGTGACACCCTGCTGCACAGCAAAGCTATGTTGAAGTCAGTAAGAAAACCATTTACAGCTTTCAAAAGAATCAGTGGGACTGATTCTGCTTCTGAACAGTAGCACAGAGTCCATTGTGCACCTCCAGAGGGTCCACTGCCATGACACAGACAGCCTTGGACTCAAGACCTCACAACACCATCTCAGTGCTTAATGTAACTGGACACAAGTGCCCTGGGAGATATTAACATAAGCATCAGCTAAAGACAGAAGTACACAAATGGTTAAAAAAACAGTAACTGAAACAGTGAGCTGGATTTCAGGCTTTCAGATGAGTATTTTTAATGCAGTAGTTTAATAATTACAATAGCAATGCAAGTTTAAAATATTATATATATATATATATATATATATATATATATATCTTTCACAGCTAGGTTACCCCAAAATGAGTTACAAGAATGCTGTGTGTGTTAAGTGATGTGCAGAGAAGTCACAGCCATTGCAGACCAAATGGCCAAAATTTACCAGAACAAGTGGCCCTGTTGTCAAAAGGATGCAGGGGTAATTTTTGTAATTCTGTGCATGTCTGGCTGTAAATCTGGAGAGCTAAAGGAAGGTAAATCAGAAGGACAGACAAGTGCTTGCTAATGGCTGCTATCAGGGGGGCTCAGAATAAGATCCTTCAAATAATCCATTCCTAACTGCCACATGAAAGGACTTGGAAGTAATTTCAGTGTTTCTGGGTGCTCCAGAAAGTGCTTCCTGAGGGAGAGCAGTCAGTTGCATGCAGTGCTGACCATGGGCATACTGTGTCCTTGATGCCATTTGTTGCCTTTCCTCACCTGGAACAGGCATAAGAACAGCAGCTGACCTGCACCAAGGGCAGTTGTTCACCATCTGCACAAGTCCCTGGGGCTGGGCAGCAGGAAGGAAAGGCTTTTGTTTCCCTCAGATCCCCCAAACTTAAACTGTTTTCCCTCTAAAAAGCCTCTACTTACCATATTTCAGAGTTTACTAGATTCCTTTATTTGATGTAAAATATGTTTGCAGTGTGAGAAAACAAGCTGTTCAAACAGATGGCTAACCTTGTGTAAGTGTATTCCAGTATATAGGGAAATACAGCAATAGGTCATGTTCTAAATGAAGTGATTTCGCTTTGAGTTTTCTGAACTTCACTATCAAGAAACAATGTGTTTAGACTTTTTTGTCTGTTTTGTTGAAGTATAAGATCTCTGTAAAATTTGATGTGAAAAAGAAGCACCTAATGTTACTAGATATCAAGCAGATTTGGGGAATTTTGGCTGTGACAGAGAGGAAATGCTAAACAAAGTGGTTACTGTATATTCTGTTGCCTTAGAGACTGACACATCTGTATCCGTGCAGGCAAGTGATGCAGACATGGTAAGATTTGACTTCCTTACATTCCTGTGTTCATCTGACTGTCAATGGAAATGTTTTACAGTGTGAATATTCTGGGCTTCTTTACCATTGTATTTATCTGGTTGTGTGGCATGCCTTGGACTTTTTTAATTAAAGTCTAACTGAAGTCAGGACGTTCCCTAAGAAAATATGCTTTTACATAAATAATTTTTCAAGATGAACTTGGAGGGACTTGAAATGATTGTTGTACTGGTGATAATTGTTGGATTTGTGAAGGCGCTTGAGCATTTGGGTCTCCTAGAAGGCAACTATGAAGGTAGGATGCTAAGAAATAGAAAATATTTTATTCTGAATGCCATTTGCTGCAGAGGCTTATACTTTAATCTGCATGTGCATGTGCAGTGTTTGAGTATCAGGAGAGCTGAAAGGTAGCTGAAATAACTTTAAATGCTTTCTTACAACAAATGAATTGTATTTGAATGTCTGTATAGTATTGTAGCTCTCATTGCACTCTGAAAATAAATGTGACATAATTTTAAACCATTCTTTGTTTGTTTAAGATTGTTTCAAGAACTTCAGTAAATATTTGTGTGCTTTAGTAAACTGCAGCTTGCACCCTGATCTCTGAATGAAAGGAAGGTTTACATTTTAGTAAGTTTATAATTTTATCTTCTCAATTTGTTCTAATTTCTAGAAATGCCATGGCTTTTTTTTAGCTATTGGCTAAAAATTAACAGAATTATTAACAGAATAATTAAGAGAAAATCCAAAAAGCTTACTAAGCTTATTTGGATGAATGTTTATGTCATAATCAGTTTAGCCCTCTTTCAGAATATTTAGCTTTAATAAATCTGCCTGGTCTTGCTCTCTAGTCTCATGTATGTTTTAGAAAAACATTGCAATCAAAACGTAAATATGCTTTGTGGAAGACAGTTTGAGAGAGATCACTGCTAAAGATATTTTAATTCTTGTTATTACTGTGTTTTTATTAACAATGTAATTCATGTAGAAATATGTAAATATTAATAGAAGCAGAGAAGCTGAATTTTAGACAGTGAACTATATAAATCAAAGTGTGTCTGTGCAGACAGCCTAATTGTTTAATAGGAAGAATAGATTTACAGTGTTCCTAAATGCCCCTGAATATGATATACATTGAACAGCTGCTTTTTATAGAAACTTGAGGGTCATTTTTCATGGTAAGCTAGAAGTACACAGGTATTAAGAATAACCTTCAGCTACCCACAGATACAGAACAATGACTCCTTTTACTTCAGAGCTCGTGACAACCTGGCAAACTTGCTGACCTCATATTAATTACATGATAACATTTTGTACAAGGTTTGAAGAACCTTGGAGACTCACAGCAAGTACTATAAATGGAGGAAAAGAGTTATAAAGATTTGAGTTCATTGACTGCTTTATTTTAGTTCTCATGCATGTATCTGTTTCTCCAGCTTCCTGATACTTTGAGCATTTTTTCTAACTTCTTCTATGTTTGGATGAATTAAGAAGTACCTGGTGATGATTAATGCAAAACATTTTCAAGCCAGGGCAGTAAGCAGATTGCTTAGCAAGTGCTTTACATACCAGCTCTTACTTTTCCAGGGCTATTAAAATAATCAAACTGCAACTGCAGAGTAACAATAGAAAATCCATTTCCTCTGGCTTTTGTAAGAAGTCTGTGTGTTCCTACCATAGAGTGGTGCCAGATGGTACCCAATCTACAGTTAATTTCCCATCTGCAGCTCTACCCAAGTCCCTTATGAATAGGTCCATCTCAGCATCTGGATTTTTGGTTGTCTGCCTGAATACATTCAAAAGGCCGATGCTACTTAACTACCTGGTTTAAAAAAAAAAAAAAAAAAGAAAAAGAAAAAAAAAAAGAGCACTGAAGAAAGAAGCTTAAGGAGAGAGCAAATCTTGGGTTTGGGTAGCTCCATTTTCCTGGTGCCCAGCCTCCAGTGTACTTGTGAGCTATACTCGTGTCATGAGGGGGCAATGGCTTGGTACTGCTGACTCCTAAGGAGAGGGAAGGTTTGGGAATGTTTGAATAATTCAGAGCAAATCATAATGGTGTCTAGTGGTTTTTCTGATGAAATTTACATGAAAATACGGTGATTTATACTGAAAAGGGGATGAGGAAAACTTCACATTAAGATCTTAGAACTTCAGGCGAAGCTAGCATTCAGACTCTATAATTTAAATGTGTACAGAATTATGGGTTCATTATAGTTGCTTCTGCCTTGTCCACCTTTTTGTAAGGACATACAGCATACACATTCTTAATGAAGCTCTTGTCCTTGCTTTGCTGTAATGGTAAGATGACTTGAATGAGGTGGTCTCTCATTATTTTCCTGCTGAGACTATTGACTGTTACAACAGGTTAGTTCTTCACACTTATATGATGGTTGTTACACAAACAAATTATGCTTAATATTTTGTGAGAAAAACTTTTAATTATTTTTAACCTCCATTATTTTTAATAGCACTGTTTGATGCTGTGGGACTCACAGAGTACAATGCTCCATAGGAATCTACACTGTCAGTACAGTGTAATTTCCACAAGTGTACGTCATCCTAGGAAGGAACAAATTTCTGTGGGCAGACTCCATTAAGCAAAGAGAAAACAGTTATCAAATACCTCCAGCTGGAGAAATGTACATGCTGAAACTCAAGCACAGCATATGGAGTGCTAGCAAACAGCTGAAAGAGCTGGAAGGTGCCTTTGGCTTACATAACTCATAGCTGAGGTTTCAGCTTCCCCAAACTGTTGTGGGCCTTGTTTATACCAAAAAGCTGACAAAAGTACACTGCTAACAAACTTTGTGTTGAATCAATGTAACTATCATTTAAATTCATCAGTACTTTCTATATAGAGAATTTCAAAGGGACTTACAAGTCTAAAATCTATGTGTTTTTAAGTGGAGGAAGAGAACCCAAATTACTATGGACAGAAACAGGTAGAACTTCTTGAAATTTGTCATCCTTCCAGCCAGTCATGACCAACCAGTAATGAATGTGCTTGCTGAAGGGCACTAAAAGGAGGTGCTTGCACTGGAGTTTGAGTCCTTGACTCTGGCTGCCCTCTTGCTCTTATTCTAACATTTGTGGGCATCTGGACAAGTGAGCCAGCTGAGGCTTTGTGCTACTGAGAAAGGGCCTCCGTCTAAACATCACACAGAGCATTCAACTTATAAACTGCTTTGCAAAAGCATTAACCCAAACCAACTGTCAGTAACTGATCAGGGGGAGGACTTCATAGTTTTCCTAACTGAGCTTCTGTTTCTATCCAAAACTGATTTTGAAACAACCTACAAAATTTCACAAAAAAACAAGCACTTCCATGCCATTTTCCATCTGCTTCATTTCTATTAAAATAGAGTGGAGAACAGTGTGGTCCACACTAGATGTTCCTAGGGAAAACTGCTGTCTTTCAGCTTCAGCCTGTGGTTTGCAAGGTGCCAAAATCTTTTATGGGGTAAAGGGAAACTGAAGTTTCTCACTGGAGAAAATCAAAAAGATGAGATGATGCTCTTGACAACTACAGTTCAAATCTCCATGTGGATCTCATAGCTTTAGTTTGGTTTAAACCTCTGTATTATTTCCCAGCTTTTTGAGAGCCGATAGCATGTAGTCTTGAAATTTAACTCTCTGTTCCTCAAATCTCTTAGCTCCTTTTCACTTTTCCCCTATATTTTCTTGAAGTAAGTGCCTTTTTAAGTTTAGGCCCTGGCTCACTTCCTATACATTGCTTTGCCCTGGCCTGGCTGTCAATGTTTGCGTGTTGGACAAGGGTTCCTCACTAGAGCCAGTGGCAGTGTTCCTGAGACTGGGTTACAGAGGGCACTGCTGCAGTGGCTCTGTGTGAGGCCAACTGGACAGAGTGTGGCAGCAAGACCAGGGACTTCTCAGACTTCAGTGACACTTCCACACAACAGAAGACAAGAGCACTGCTGCAAATATATGGTCACAGAATAGACTGAAAGGCCTGGTTTTGTATTTTCCAGTACCCACACTTGGGTTTCTCACATTGCTAATCCCCTTTCTGGCCCGTTGGTGACTGCTCTTTATCTTTAAAAAAATTATCATTCCAATGCCCCAGAATGAAGCTGTCCTTGAGTATAAAGGACAGGCTGTGGGTAGACTGAGCCAAAACAGCAGCTTCCAGTCTAACAACGAAGACAACTCTGTGTATGCATTTACCTTTGCAAACTGAGAGACACCTACTGTACTTGAGAAGGTAACAAAACTGACTAACTGGCTCTCACATGCTTGCCGGATAAAGGGAAATCATTATCAGAACTGTAACATTTTCCCTGTGTTTCCACAGCAGTTACAGCATGGTTGTTTGCTGTCTCTCTATTCATATGCGTTGGTACTTGGTGCACACTGACACATGTGCCCACAACACATTACACATGTGCCCACAACACATTACACAATGTGCCTTCAAGAGAGCCTCCAGCTCTTGGTCAGCACCTCTGCTTTAAGCTGTACCAAGGTACCACAATTAATCTAAAACTCGTGTTTCAGAGGTGTTTTTTGCAGTCATTGATGAACACATTTTGGACTGTATGCTTTAGCTGTGGACTTAGGAGGAGCAAGTACTCAGTTTTCTGTTCCAGCTTTGGGATTTTTATCTGTTGCACTTTCTTGCCTTTTTGAGTGGCTGACAGACTCAGTAGAAAGCATTATACCTACAGAGGAACTCTGGCCTGCAAATCACTTGTGCACACTCACATGAAGCAGCAGGACTGTGCCACTGTTTGTGAACACAGAATAATGGCAGGACAGGGACCTTCTGAACAGAAATAAACTTGTTTGCTACCATCTGCCATGGTTTTCTGCATTCTAACTGTGACAGAAGTGTTCCAGAGGTTTTCCTCTCACTTCTTCAAGATGATGCTCAGACAGATGGAATGTCTTTTTCTCTACATACTCAATTTATTCACAAGTAAAAAGGAGTTAAAAGTAATGACCAGATCCATTTTCCTTCAAGCTTAACCTTGACCATAAAATATTTGGAACATTTAAATGGAAAGGTACTAAATCATCAGGCTGTAACCCCTAAGAATTTGCTAACAGTGTGTGCTATTATGTACTGCTGTGCATATACATGTGCTTCTCTCTTCATTCTGCCACCACTGACAGACTCATAATGATCATCTAATTCACAGCTTAGAAGTTGGATGAGAGATCATCACAGGAGACTTGGTGGATGTGATGCAAAATCAGGATCCTAACTTCTTTATACTAATCTTACATTACTCTTAGTATGTAATATCAGCTGGATATTTTACATCTCTGCCTATCACCTACACTGGAAAAACCTTTCCCCTGGAAGTGCTTGATGCTTTCTGGGTACATATACCACTGCACCTTTCTTGTGTTCAGAGCACTGCTCGGGCACACACTTACTGCAGATGTGGAGAGTGACAAAACAAGATTCTGTCTTAGCGTATAATTCCTAACAGGCTGTCAAGAAGAAAAAAGCAGAAAAGCAGGTTAGGGAAGAAGCATGTATCTGTTATCTCAGATGTGGAGGAGGTTGTACTGCAGAGAGAGTAGGATGGGCAAGAATGAAGTCCTTCTCTGACTTCTACTACTACATAAGAGAACTTCTAAGAACATTATAAAAATTTGGTCTTCTAAATGCATTTTTCAGTGTAGTGTGGTATCACAGTGGCTGAGTAGAAGTGATTTCTCTCATTGGCACACTGCTGATGTTCCTCTATATCAAGCAGAAGGCTTACTTTTATTCTGGGCAGGCAAGTCATGGTTTTTAGCAGATGCAGTTTCAGTTTATTAAACATCCTAGATAGATAACAGCAAGGAGGATGAGAGGATCTGATAGTTCTGATAGGAGTGGGATTGAACTTTTGGGAGAGATAAGGTCTGTTTCTTACACATCATCTAGAACCCATCAGGCAACTCAGCATGTGGAGAGAGAAGACATCCAAGTGGGGTTAACATGCTTCACCTGCCTGAAAAAACAAAGGGAAAGTTATAGATGAGGGCTGAAGGTTGTAACAAGTCAAACCAGACAAGCACAAATTCCAAGCAGGCATTTTAACAAGTGTCCTTTCCTTTTTTCTTCCCAAAAGACAAAGCTAACATACTGTGCTTTATCTTGGAAATCTGTTTGCATGGTGAGTCCCATGCTGCGATCCTGCTCCTTACTTGTGCTGTCAAAATTGCAGTGTGAGGCTGAGACCCAGCACAGGCACAGAGTGCAGCTGGATTGCATGTCCTGGGGAAAGTCCAAGAGCACCAGGCATCATGACTGTCTTTTTCTCCTTTGGATCCTTTGCTTGGAAGGGGTTTGTTTAGTTTCTGATGATTCACGTCTCCTGAAGAAGTTTGTAAATAGCTGAGTGTCTCGGAAGTACAGCACCTGCAGAGCATGGCTGGTGTGGCTGCCTGGCGTTGAGCTGCTTCAGCCCCAGCAGTTGTCACATCGGGCCTTGAGATGGAGCCCCTGACACAGGGTCCTTTTTGTCCTATTCACCCAGGTTCCTTTTTAAACAGAATTCCAAGGCTCTTCCCTTAATTTTTCACACCTCCTTATTCCATGTTGAGGGTTTCAGTCAGCAGGGAGGTACAGAAAAACTTGTATGATGGCAGTGCCCTGGGTGATCATGTTTCCCCTTGTTTTTAGCTAGATCAATCAGGGAAGATGTTAATCCATCCAGCATACTGTGCAAAAGCAGGGGAATCAACACCCACTCAAAAGTATTGTAAGAATAATGCAGAATTCTTGCATTGTTCTTCATGTGGTTTTTCTCCTGAAACTAGAAATTGCTATATTACGGTCCTGATTTTTGTGAGCACATTTGCACAGCTTGCAAACAGTGTGCATAGAGCTTTTCTTCTCTTTGATTTAAGGACACCCTACTTTAAAGGGTTGTTTGATCAATACTATTTTTTCTTCAGGAAAATGATCTGTGTACTTATGAACAGAGGCTGCCTTTAAGGTCCAGTTGTTCAGTTGGACTTTATAAGCATAGCTATTTGCTCAAAGGCAGAAGCAGCTCTTGAACAATATAAGATGAACTTACCCATAAAATACACACACACACATAAATATAATAATGACAGATAACATGTAATATATATTGACTAACTTGCCCATAAAAAAATGTATATTTTATATATATTCTACAACCTTTAAAATCACAGTTAATACGTGTATGACCACGCTATACTGTTATCTCAGGAGATAATGAAACAGTGTGAATACTTTGTTTCAGCTTAGCTTTTAGTAGGTTTAGTTGCAAGTGGACTGCAGAGGCCATTGTGTGTGAGTAGCTGTATCCAGGGAATACCCAGGGAGGCCTATGTTTGCATGATTTTTGATGAAAACTGAACAATTGCCCTTTGTCACTAGGTGGAAATGAGAAGTCACTTTGCTGAGAGCTAGAGAATTCCTTGGTTTATGGTTACTTATGCAACCACAAATTCACTTGTATCACTATTTGGATTAGAACTCCTGTAAAGAAAAAAAGAATTTCATTAGTCTTTTTCACTTGATTTCTGTGGTGTTTTCACTGAGATACAAGACATTGATATATTCACAATAATAATCACACAATTTCATATATTCACTAAAATTTAAACTATGAAAATATTTATATGAGTTTCAAAAAGACATAAACTGTCAGACTCAGTCACTCAGTATGTGAGCTCACATTGTCTCACATACAATCACTCATGTTGTCTGAGCAGTCAGAAACAGCTATGTATTAACCTCTAACTACATTAGTATCTTGGGATTATGAACAATACTGTCCAGCTGTGCAGACCAGGCAGTTTCTTTGCCTAAACAACCAACAAAGGAGTTAAAAATAACTGCAATAACAAAAAGCCTCACAGATAACACAACACTTCATATTCCAGTTGTATAAACTGCTTCTGCTCCAAAGGCCAAGAAGGTCCATGAGCTAGAGGGGGAAGAGTAGATTTTCATATTGAGAAGTAGCTAATCCATAGTGAACACAGCCAGACTCAAGGTGTGGACACTGAGGCTCACCAGGGACCCATACTCATATCCTAACGAGATAAATATGTTTGTGTTTACAAATATATGGTGATCCATGATGCCACAGAGTGTAAGAACAGGAGTGCTTGGAGACAGTGTCCTGAGAGGCTCTACAGGGACATTTTAAAGTTCCAGAGCAGCTGGGAAAAATTAGAGAAGCTCACAACTGCACCAGGATAGGTTTTCTTGCAGTTTCATAGAATCACGGGATGGTTTGGATTGGAAATGACCTTAAACATCCTCTAGTTCCAACCCCCTTGCTCATCCACAAGACCAGGTTGCTCGAAGTGGTCTCCACAAAATTATGAGATTTCTTATCTCAAGCAGGAATTGGTAATACATGTGTCTCCATGGGGAACTTGTATCAGCACAATAAAGGGTGTGCACTGAGTGCCACTGTGAGCTACTGTGTTGGTGGAGCTGCTGTTACCATGTCAGTACTGGTGCATGGCTCTGTGTCAGCATTGTACTGCCCTTCCCAAGGGAACACCCGGGCCACTGAAAATTCCTGCTCCAGGACAAGGCAGGTGGGAACTGGATGCCAGACACAGTCAGCTGACATGAAAGTCTGTTTCTATCTACAGCTTCATCATCTGAGATTGTCTGAAAGGGTAGGGGAGCTCTTGTGGCCCCATGATTGTCACAGAGCCCACTGTGGTAGACATCACCTCTCTGGGGCACTCACAGGATTCTACTTACTAACTAATCCTAAGTCATATTGATTAAATGTCAATTTTATTTTTGTATTGCAAAATCCTCTAGCTTTGGGCTTGTTATTTAATCCAAGTTTGCTGTACTGTGAAGTGGAAAAAAACTTTTTGCTTTAGTCTGTGCTTTTCCATTAAACACCTGACCCACTTTTGTCCTAACTGAATGCTTCTGTGCTTAAAATTGCTTCCAAGTTCAGTTCTCCTGGATTCAAAGGATTTTACCAGTTGTTGAAATTGTCCCCTTTTTTTGCCTTTTGTTCTGACCTCTGAATTGTTACTATTCTTAAAGAATTTCTATTGTGTCATTTGATGAGATAGAAAAATATGAGTTTGATAAACATCCCAGCAATATTGAGCTGACCTAATTCTGACATCCTCAGAAAGGTGGGCTTTTTCCCTAGTTCATTCTTGTGAAAATTTTACTGTACAATATGAGTATTTTGGGAGGGGGAAAAGCAGAAGTACTCCATAAAAACATGATGCATCTTAGTTTTCATTTATCATATAATTCAAAATATTGTGCTTTCTATAGCACATTTTTCCATGCTTTGAGCTCACATTGTCTCACATACAATCACTAATTTGTAATGCCTTTGTTAATATACACTGAATTAATGTATTCCATTGAAAATGTAGGGAAATAATTTTTTTGTACTTCAGTGTGGTATATAGTGTGATTCTGTTAGAGGTCACAGTGTTATACAGCACAAGAGAATCTGAGTTGTCTTTTGAGGGTGGAGGATCGTTGTCTTGTATGAACCAAAATGCACAGGATGAAGAGGTAGCCCAAAAAAAGAACACAAGAGGAGGTTGTCAAGGATCCCACTTAAGGAGGTATCATCCCACACAGGAAAAAGCAGAAAGGGAACCCACAGGAATGAAATAGCCTGAAGAAACAGCACTTCTGCTGCATCTCAGGAGTTTAAATAAAGACTTGGGGATAGACAGGTTAGGGTTCAGTGGACCAAAGAGAAGTTATGAATCAGAGGGCTCCTTCTGCATTTCTATGTTGTCCGTGGCTAGTCCTCAAGGGTCTCCCTGTGTGGCAGCAATGCTCGTGCACAAGGCAGGCTGATATCTGCATGAGCAGCAGATGGCGGACACATTTTGGAACTTGCCTTTGACAGAGGGGAATACATTGCAAATCAAGGGGCATCAGGTCTAGGACAGCAAGCAAGCTGCTCTATCAGTCTAATACTACTTGAGAACTTACTGGATGATAAAAGCAAATCATTACACAGTACTGGAACAGGGGAAACCTGAATCTGTTGCCCATGTTAACACTTAGCTGCCTCCTTTACCACAGCCTATGATAGTTTTCCCTTTTGTAAGTAAACATAGCTCCAATAATTGCTTCCTCTGGTTTTCTTTCCCAAGAACATGAACATGCCACTTGCTTCCTGTTGACCCAATTTATTTCCTAGCAGGATTGCATGCTAACTTGTTTCTTCTTCTCAGGAGGAGCAGTGGTTGTTGCTGGCCATCTGCTCACCATCCACTGCCCCTAACCTACTGTCCAATGCTCTCCTTGATTTTTCTCTTCTTGTTTATAAAACTTGAGAAGCCTATGCTGAGGCTCCCTGAGGATGAGGGGGTCTGAAGAACAGTGAGGTTCTTCAAGTTCCTACCACCTGCTTGTGCCTGAAAGGTGTTCAGGAAAAACCCGTGGTCAGTCCTGCCCAGAACAAGCCGACCAGGCCTGCCACACAGAGGTTTGCATCCTGCACAAACACACTACCAATCAGCAGGCTGTACTGAAGCATTTATGCTCCCTTCTGCCTTTTAAAGGTTTCAGTAGTGCTCCTTGCAGCTGTTTGCAGTTTTGCCTCTCGATTTTAAAAACAACTTTTTGAGCTCATCTACTTAGAAATCTCAGCTGGTCTTTCTAAATACAAAATGAAAAGGTTGAAAGAAGCAACCGTTGAGGAGAAATGACAGCCCTGATACAACAAGCACTTATTGTTGAGAAGAAAGAAAACAAATGTAATGGGACTTGTAGGAAAAACTTGACTACCACCATCAGAGACAAATTAAAAAGTGTGCCCTGTGAATTTCCTGAAGCCCTGTCTTTTAAATGGTGATTACTTCTGGCCTCTCTCCTCACCTGCCTTCATTCCTGCAGCTTGACTCTCCCACATCTATTCAGTGGGAAACTACTTCCAAAATAAAGACCTCAGTAAAGAACTAACAGAGCTTGAAGAAGCAAGAGCCTGCTCATTTAGTCATGGAATGGCATCCCCCCATCCTGATAGTAATAGCCTTCCACTTGTCCTTAGATGTCTAATAGTGCTGGCAAAGGAATTTGTTTGCCTTGATTTTTGTTTTACAGGCAGAGATGGTATGACTGGTCATCAGATGTCCTACAGCTCTAACTTTAACAGCATTGGCTTTCTGCAGCCCTAGATCAGCTTCATGGCTCCAAGTTCTGTGGGACATTGGCTCTGTCCTTGCGGAAGGTTTGGAAGATCTCCCTTGCACTGTATCTTCAGGTTTCTCAACTTGTTTTCAATAGGGAAGCCAGTTCTGCCAATGAATGGCCTTAAGAGCAATATCTGTGAGAAAAGCTTTTCTTCCTGGTCTCTGCTTGAATATTTGGCCCACTGCAAATAAACTGAAATGCTGTCTGTCTGGCCATAGACCATGTTGAGAGGATCACACCTGCTGTAGTAAGGAAGAGCTTTTTCTTTAATGCAGTGTTCAGGCTATATTACTTTGTACATTAGTATCCTTGTAAAAAGGGTTCTGAATTGTCTTCAGAACACTTCCGTGGTAGGCCATTGTAGGCTTCAGCAAAATCTTTACCAGTTCTTGGCTAAAAAAGCAGCATTTATCATAGGTCACAAAAGCAAACACAAATGCAGCAAGTCCAATTACTGCAGAATATCAAATATCTGAGTGGAAGAAGAAGGAAGTTGTACATGAATGCCTGAATGCCTGACAAGAAAACTATTGAACATATTAAATTATACACCTCTCCCAGAATAGCTAGAGTTTTAAAAAGAATATAGCACAGCAGTACTCAATCAAGAACAAAAATACAAGACTTGGGACAACTTACTCACAAGGACTACTTTGAAAGTGAGAAATCAGCTTTGAACTTGACGGCTGCCATTACGCAAATACACATGCATGCAAATTATAAAGCAATCTCTCAGTAAAAGTAAAGCAATATGACAGCACCCTGCACTGTAAACCAGGACATGGGCAATGGAAATAAAAAAAGGAGGTGGGAGGAACAGATGAGCACAGACAGAGCCAGCACCCAGGGGCTCTGCTGGCTGACTCCAGACACAGCTGGAGCCCAGCTAAAGGGACATTGATAATGTCAAGTCCAACCCCTTTCTAGCCATACGCCACCAGGTACCCCATAAAACGTTTACTGTCCAGAATATCTGCAAGACTCACAGCAGAAAGCTTAGTAAAGTACCAAAATCCAGGAAAGTAGGAAAAGTCTACACCTGCATTGAGTTCTAAGCCTGTTCAGTAACAGGATGGTTGTTAACAAATCATGCTCTCAGGAGCAGGCTGCAGCCCATGATGTGCCCCAGGAGTGTCCCAGGACACACCAGCAGGGACACAGAGATAATTCAGTTCATTGATGAGCATTGGTTTGTGTTAGATAGTGTATGTAAAACTAGACCAAGACAGGTGGAAATTTATTATTATTTCCTGTAGTGTAAAATGAATGCTAATTCTGGCAGAGTGCAGCCAGGATGGCCATGTCCCAGATCATGGCAAAGGATGCAGAGTGTGTAGTTCTGTAATACCTACCTCTAGTGCCTGAACTCTGATAATCAATGATTTTTACTGTCCAGAAAATTAAATTGGTTCTAAACTTCTGCATGAGAACAAGATGGCAATAACTTCCTGAGCAGCTCAGGAAAGTGCAGTTGGATTTTAGTTTTCTGGTCTGGTGAGAAAGGTTAATGAATGTTGCACATTCATATTAAAATAGTTGAGGGAATGGTAAGCAGCTGGCAACAGCAAGGGTGCCCAAGCCAGGGGAATGAGTGGTATTTGCTCTGTCACTGCCTTTCTGTGTGACCTTTGTGTGTTCTCACTGAGAACTTTCCTACCGTCCCTCAACATACACAGGTATGTACAGAACTTGTATGCTTGGGGTGTTACAGATGTTCAAGGTGTTAAGGTGTGGAAGGGCTTCAGTAGGAAAGGGGAAGATGCCCTTTCTAGGCAGTTCCCATACCAAATACAGAATGCCTGTTTGCTTTCAGTGATTCCCCCAGGGTTTGTAAGCAGTGAGCTGGCAGGCTGTAGTGTGGGCACAGAGAGGCACAGCCACAGCACAGACTTCTCTGGGCCCAATGTCATCCACATGTCTGTCCCTCATCAGCTCCAGAGAATGTTCTTTCAACGCAAGGGCTCTACAATCTCTCTGGACAATTTATTTCAGTGCTTTGTTACCTTTTCCAGTGGAAAACCTTTTCCTTAGCCAGATAGTTTCTTGCTAAATTAGAAGCCAGTTATTCCTCTGATCCTCCAAGGACATGTAGAACAGACTTACCTCATTTTCTGCCCTGGTCTTTAGTGTACTTACCATCTCCTTTTGGTCTCCGCTTTCCTGACCACCTTCAGTTTGTTTCAGTTCTGTTTATTAGACTATTGATCATTCTCACTGCTCCAGACATTCTTTAATTGCCTTATTTCTTTCTGGCTGTAGAGGACCCAAAATTGGATCTTGTACTCAGCTGAAGCCTTGAAAGTGTGAAGAAGAGTAGAAGGGCTATTTCATTTGGCTTGTAAGTGATTTGTAGAAAAGAATTTCCCCTTTTTTTTGTAACATACAGGTTTTGATTCTTTATAGCTCCTGATTTTTTTAATGGAGTCCTTATTCCTGTAAAATTCTTTCCAGTACTACATTTTTGCAGATGATTATCTCAATATAGGTGTAAATATCTGTGTTTATTCTTATTGAATAGAAACCTGGTTTTGTTGGTTTTCAGACTCCCACTTTCAAGACTTTTTTTAAAAATTTATATTTTTGTCGTGTCCCAACTTGAAATTATTTGCAGATCCAGTAACTACGCCAAGTCATTTGCCATTCGTAATGACTGATGGCATACCTAAGGCAGCCTCCCATTTTGAGGATGAATATTTGACACTACTCTGAGTAGTTTTTCAAGTAGTTCTGTATTCACCCTAGTATTTTCATCCAGATTGTATTTTCTCATCTTATATACAAGAAAGTGAGATGAAATACTGTGAAAAGCTTTAGAGAAGTCAAGATGTGACACAAAGTCTATTATCTTACAATTGAAGGAAACGAGTTTGGTTTGACACCAATTTCTCTGAACAGATCCAATCAGGCAACCACTCATTTTCTTGTGATTGTCTCTCTGCTTTCCCATTCTTTGGGTTTATTTGTTTCTAAGATCTGCAGCTAATATGATAGATATCTAATTCTCCATTTCGTCATCTTCCACCTCTTGTAAAGACAGGAAGTGTATTTATCTTGTTTCAACCAACCCCGTTCTGAAGAACACTGGTTGCCAGTAACTGCTGACAGCCCTGAGATTTCATCAGCTGAGAATGGATATCAAGCCCAACCAATTTCAAACCCTCTAACTTATCTAAGTATCCTCTAACCTCTTCCTTCCTTATAAAAAAATCCAGTCCCATGTCATTGATTTTATCAGTTTCCTTACTTTTAGTTAGAATCCAATTTAGATGATCTCTTTTCTAGGTTTTTTTTTTTCCCTATGCCTTATGAGAAAAAAATTTACTGAATTCAACAACCTTGGTTGCAATATCATGTCATTTTCCTAGGCATTGTCTGTATACTATCACTTCCTAGAGGCAACTGTCTTTGTTGCTCAAGGTCATTTTTTCACATGTTCACACACACACACACACACAAAAAGCAGCATTCCCTTTATCTTCCTGTTCTGGCAGTCTGGATTATTAACTCTCTACTATGACAGGAGCCAGCTTTTTTTCCAGCTAGCACCTTCTCCTAAAGCATGGATTTGAGATGCTCATCCTTGAGGTAGTCTGTTGATTTTAGAAATTAAATACTTTCAGCAATCAAATAATTTCCCCTCTTTACATCTCTCATGACAGATGACCTTCTTCAGAGCACTTGGAAAAATCATAAGCAAACTGCAGGTCACTCTGCCCTGGTTGCAAGCCTGTGTTCCCTATTTTTCTGAGAGGCACAGATGCAGTCAGGCATCTTATGCTTTTCTCATTGATGCCTGGTAACTCTAACAGTGACAACTGCAGAGGCAGGATCAGAAAACCTCAAAGGAAGAGAAATGGAAGGGGTTAAAAAAAAAATCCTCCCCAACAGTTGTGAATTGATAGTCTCAGCTGGGAGGTACTTTCCAAACCCTGCACCATAATTTCTTTGTTAATGACCTAAAGCAGGTTTGATTCCAGTAATGTATTTTAGTAAACATAATGGTTATCTTCTCTTCACTTTGTATAGTTATACAGTGATGGAGAAGGAAGGCATGCGGCTTTTTTTTTTTTTTTTTTTTTTGAATACAAGGGAACAGATATATTCAGGGTGATGAGGTGAGCTCACCAAGACTTCTCCCACAGCCCACAGCCAGAGCTCCAGCCTCATGGAGGGCAGATGCTGTTGCTGAGCACTGTCCTGGCTGGCTCTGTGTCTCCAAGCCTGGTCCAGACCCAGCCCTCCTCTCTTGCCCTGCAGAGATCTTACAGGGATGGGTTTGCAGTATGTGTGTGTAGTGTTGTTCCCTTTTAATTGGCCCGCCTTTGCATTGCAGTGCATCTCCCTGCAGTTCTCTGTTAAACCATGAGGAAGAGACAGTGGCAAGTTGTGCTCTGGTTTCTCATGCCTTCTCTGCCATATGCTCATTCTCTTTTAACTAACTCTCCTTATGTGGAAATACTCCCATGTCTTAGTTGTTTCCATTGCTAGTGTTTGGACCTTTTCAGTTCCTTTGTGGGACCTTCATGTACAACCAGATTTTTAAGCCTTATTAAGGGTTAAACACAAAATATCTTTGAAGATTTTTACATTAATTCTTTGTGCAAAGTTTTATCCACTTGTAAAGATGATAATGTGCACCTTTAAGAAGTTCCTGAAGATTAATGAAATATATTGCTAAGCACTTTAAAAGCTTTGCATGGTATGTTACTTCTTGAAGTGCAGATTACTGAACACTGTTTAAAGAGATAACAGACTGATTGCTACTATATGCATCATTAATTGCATATGCAAATACAGCAGGCTTTGTTATAGCATTCATTGGCATTCACTGTGAACCCTGGGAGGCAATACTGTAAGAACCTGCTTTTATTGAAGTAAATGAATCCAGAATTACTTTGGGGATATCTTTAGCAAATCTTTCCTTTACTTTGAACTAGTCAATTAGTCACCATTCAAAGCTTATACCAGAACTGCCATTCTGTACCAGAAAATGTAAGATGTCAAGAGGTGCTTTTAGTTGAAGAGAAGCTTCTGCAAAACTTTCTCTTCTGAAAGATGACACCAAATTAAAAAAGATAGGATATATCATCAGCTGTTTTTCTTCATGATAGGCAAATGATAAAAATACAGCAACACTTGCTGAGTTTATTTCCTGTATTCTGGTCCAAGAGATTGCCTGTAGCAGCAGAGCAGATAAGGCCTTGATCTGTGGAGATTTATTAGAGAAGAAAAAGGGCCACTGGACTTGCACTGAGGGAGCCACAGGGCTCTGTCACGGAGGCTGACATGGAAGCCTGCCCTCAGGGGACACACCAGGCACAGCACGTTTGGGTGTTTGACTCTAAGCAGTGATGTCTGGGTGCAGATCTGAGGTGCAGGTTTTAGACATGGGCCTGTGTCCAGAGTAGCTCTGCAGCCATAGAGTAGAGCTTGCACAGCCACCTGCAGCATGAAGGACATAAGCAGAAGGAAAACTGCAGTCAAGACCTGAAGGAAGCAGAAGACCAGTTAGGAGAGAGTTGTTTAGAAATGCAAAAAGACTGAAAGGGCATTTGAAGAGGTATGAAAGGAAATGAAACATGGTAGGAACTGGAAGTACCATGAGATTCTGGGGATTGCGAGGGAAAGTGGCTAAATGGTGAAGAAGAAAATCAAGTGCCCTTGAGTTAAGTTGAGAAGGTTAATTCAAAAGTACAGATGTGATGTTTTGGCTGGAAATGGTATATCCTAGCACAATAGTTGGAACTAGTCCTGAGGTTACATATTTCTGCTACAAAAAAAACCCTTCTAAATAGAGAAAGTCATGACCAAGAAGTACCAACCTGTCTGCTCTGCTGGAATCAATTTGCAGTATTTGCAGAACTAACTTGCTGGCCAAAGGGAGAAAATAATAAATGGCCTATTTTAAGTGTTTAAGAAGATTGTAATGGTTTCAGCTTTTCTGCTAATTTATGAGGAAGGACAACATGTGAGTTCAGTGGTAATTGGTGATAGCTATTCACTTCAAATGTTTTATTGCTATTTTGTTGTTATTGTTATTGCTCATTGTTCAATTGCTTTTAAGCAATGCAGCAAAATTATACCGGAGCACAAACAGCGTGTATGATTTAGATCTCTATGTTACCACATCATTCTTATAGCACTGTCTTATGTTTGTTTACATTGAAATCTGAAAGTGTGCTTTCCCTTTGAGAATAGTTTTTCTCCCAGCTATATAATTTAATTGCTTCTTTGAACCCCAAGACAGTGCAGTATTTTAGAGCTAACATTCTTTGTTAATCATGTTACTCATTTCACTCACTAAGAACTGATAGACTTGGTATATTAGAAATAAAGTTGAGTAACATGTCCATTTTTAAAACCCTTATGCCACGCTTGCCTTGTAAAAATGAAGAGCTATGTTTTCATACAAAGGAGCTACCTTTCAAGGTGGGTTATTTTTGGACTGTCTGACTGCTTGTTGCTGTGAAAGCTGCACTGCAATGAAGGGTTGTGCTTGCAACTTCTGGTTTCTGCTGCAAAAATTGTAGATGCACAACTGAGACCGGGGAGAAAAAAAGCCTTCATAACTCACAAGGGTTTCCTGGGGTTAGGTGTTCCTAGAGCTGCAAGGACAACGGGGGAGTGGAGGAGGTGGACTGAGAATTTAAATGGCCAAGATCTAGCCAGTAGCTAAACTGGAGGTAGTATCAAAGTAAGAATACAGAAGAAGGAACCCTCAGGCAGGAAGATCTGTGTCCTGGCTCTGGCAGTCAAGATCTGAAGTCAAGACCGTGTCCTGGCTCTGGCCAGGACAGGGTTAATTTTTGCAGTAGCCAGGTGAGGTATGGCCAGGACTGGGAGGTTATTCTGCACCAGCTCACAGCACTGCTGGGGTCAGGGGAAGGAGTCTCTCTTCCAAGGAGAAGGGGTTCCTACTGTCGAGAAAATGTGGAGGAAGCTCACCAGTATTTGTTATTGGGAATGTTTGTCTGTGTGAATAATTGTCTTAAACATTTTGTTATTTATAAGTTGCTGTTACTGTTTGTTTTCTTATCTCACTGCTGTTTTCCGTAAATTGTTCTTATCTCAACCATGATCTTAGCCCTTTGTACCTCCAATAGGAGAGGGAGGAGGGGGAGTGGCTTGTGATTTCTTTTTCTCAGTGGGAGTACTAAATTGGAGAATACCCAAAACATGACAATCTGCTAGAGAAGAGTCTGGGCTGGGACTGTGCAGATCGTGGGGAAAAGGTACCATGTGAGGGAACAGAAGGAGTGGATCAGAGCTGGCAAGTCTTTAAAGAAGTCTTCCACAGAGTATAAGAGCAAGTGATGCCCAAGAGCAAGAAATCAAGAAAGAAAGACAAGAGACTGGCATGGCTGTAGGGAACTGATGCTCAAACTAAAGAGACAGAATCAAATGAATAGGCAGTGGAAACAAGGACAGGTAACAGAGTATAGAGAAATATGATTGTGTACAGAGGGGGTTAGGAAGGCCAAGACAAAACTGAAACTTAATCTGGCAATGGATGCAAAGAATAACAGGAGGGGCTTCTACAGGTACATTAACCAGAAAAGGAAGGTCAAAGAAGGTGTACCTCTTCTGATATACAATGCTGGTGAACAGTAACAACAGATGAAGATAAGGCTGAGGTACTTAAAATTTTTTTGCCTCAGTCTTCAAAGGCACCTTCTCTTCCCTCACCTCTCAAGTGGATGGATGACAGGATGAGGACTGGCAGAGCAAAGTCCATCCCACTATAAGTGAACATCAGGTTCATGAGCACCTGAGGAACCCAAATGTTCACAAGCCCTATGGCACCTGACAAGATGCATCCCAGAGTCCTGAAAGAATTGGCTGATGTAGATGCCAAGCTACTCTCCAGGATATTTAAAAGTCATAGCAGTCAGGGTGACTGGGAAAAGGAAAAGATAGTATCCATCTTTAAAAAAGGAAGAAAGGATGACCCTGGGAACTATGACCTAGCAGCCTCAACTCTGTGCCTGGGAAAATTATGGAAGGGACCCTCCTAGAGCCTATGCTGTCCATGGAGGACAGGTTGGTGATTCAGGACAGCCAGCATGACTTCACCAAGTCCTGCCTGACCAACTCAGTGGTTTTCCATGATGGAATAGCTACATCAGTGGATAAGGGAGGAGCTACAGATGTCATTTATCTGGACTTCTGTAAAGCCTTTGACATGGTCCTCCACAACACCCTTCTCTCCAAATTGAAGAGTGATGGATTTGACGGGTGAACTGTTAGGAGGATTAGAAATTGGTCAGATGGTCACATCCAAAGGACCATGGTCAACAGCTCAGAGTCCCAGTGGACATCAGAGACAGATGGAGAGCAGACCTGGGGAGAAGGACTTAGGGGTGCTGGTGGGTGAGAGGCTGGATATGGAATTGTATCCTGGGCTGCATCAAAAGCAGCATAACCAGCAGGTGAACCACCAAGGAGTTACTTCTGCCCCTCTGCCCCCTCAGGTGAGACCCCACCTGCAGAGCTACTTCCAGCCTTGGGGTTCCCAACACAGGAAGGACATGGAGCTCATGGAGCAAGTCCAGAGGAGATGCCAGGATGATGCGAGGGATGGAGCAGCTCTGCTGGGAGGAAAGGCTGAGAGAAGAGAAGCTTCAGAATGACCTAATTGCAGCCTTCCAGTACCTGAATGGAACTTACAGGAAAGATGAAGAGAGACTATTTACAAGGGCCTGGAGTGACAGGACAAGGGGGAATGGCTTCAAATTGAAAGAGAATAGGTTTAGATTAGATATTAAAAAAGAAAAAAGCCAGACCCATTCTACCCGTCTCTCTACAAAGTCAAGTTAAACATGTTGATGCTTTGCCATAAAGAAGCTTTCATTACTGTCTTGGTGCTGTGAAACCAAAATTACATGTGTCTTTGACAGTCAAAATTCACTTGCATTTTACATATATAAATATAAATATAAATATAAATATATATATA
>JAWWEU010000029.1:341676-353650 GCA_035583155.1 Acropternis orthonyx
AAATAAATATATATACATATATATATATATATATATATATAAACACACGTACAAAGTTTGAAAAAATTGGGTTTTATATCTTATCAAAAGATAGTTATTTTCCTAGGATATTTATACAGGTTAAACACATCGAGAAGTTTTAAGACATTCCTTAGAAATGAGATTAAGAATTTCTTTTTAACTAAATGCTTCAGTTTCTTAGGAGAGTCTCTGACAATTCTAAAAATATTAAAAGATGTGACCTGAAATTAATAGAAATAATGTATATTTTTAAAAATATCAGTAAAGCCTAAACACTAAACAGATTGACTGTGAAAATATGCTTCAGCAGCTTCTGTCCTTCAGAGCATGCATGGCAAGAAAGCACTGAAATTTCAATGAGGAAACTGCAATTTATAGATTTCCATGATACCTCAGTCCGTAGAGCACAGTGAGGAAAACAAATGACCCTCACTGATCTTGTGTTACTGGACATCTGCTGGTACTGCTCTGCCCACCCCCCACCTCATGCCTTCCCTGTCCTTGTCCTGCTGCTGACCATGTCAGGGGAGCCAGCTTTACCCGGCACTGTCCCAAACATGAGGGGAAATCTGAATATTAGCTGGAGAGTCCTGATAGTTTTACAAATCTAGATAGAACTAGGCAAATAATTTTTAACTAGAAAATTGAATGGGTAGCTTTTGAAAATACTAGCAATTCATGATGGCTTTTAATGAAGAATTTGAAAAATACATTTCTCTTAAATACTTAAAGCGCTGTTTTTTAAAAAATACCAAAAACAGATGCAACCAACCAACCAAAAAAAAAACCAATCCAAACCACATCTTTTTCACTCAAGCCAAGGGGTTTAGATTTATCCCTAGCAAACTCAGAGGTTTTGCTGTCAGTCATCTGTGTTGTGGTTTAACCCCAGCCAGCAGCCAAGCCCCACACAGCCTCTCACTCATTTCCCCACCAGCAGAACTGGAGATAAGGGTAAAAGCTGGAAAACTCGGGGGTTGAGATAAGGACAGTTTAATGGGCAAAGCAAAAGCTGCACACACAAGCAAAGCAAAACAAGGAATAAAATCCCTGGTTCCCATGGGCAGGCAGGTGTTCACCACCTCCAGGAGGGCAGGGCCCCATTCCATGGAACTTGGGACTCCAAACACCATCACTTCAAACATCCCTCACCTTTCTCCTTCTTCCCCTCACTGAGCAGAATGTCATATGATCTGGAATATCCCTTTGGTGAGTTTAGGTCACCTGTCCCGGGTGGGTCTCCTCCCAGCTTCCCATGCACCCACACCCTCCTTGCCAGTGTGGCAGCATGAAGACCAGAAAAGGCTCTGTGTAAGCCCTGCTCAGCAATAACAAAACCATCTCTGTATTATCAACCCTGCTTTCAGCACAAATCCAAAGCATAGCCCCATACTTGACACCATGAAGACAATTAATTCTACCCCAGCCAAAGCAGCACAAACAGTTTAAATGCAAAATCAGTTCCCTGGGCAGTCCTGGCAGTCTCTACCTGTTTGGTTTACCTGAGCCTCTCACAGTTTGCTCTCTCAGAGGCCAAGGGACTGGTGTTTTCAAGGTTCTATACAGAGGACCTATATGGACCACATTTGCTCATGCAGAAGAGATGGAACAGGGCTGGTGGAGAACATAGTCTGTCACATTGTCACTGTCTGAGCACTTTCTCACGCTTGTAACTGGATCCCTTTTTCCTGTGAGCCAAGGTCAGGCTGTTGAGGAATGGGCATTTACCAGTGAACTCATTTGCCCCATGAGTGAGGATGCCCAGCTGTGCCCACACAGATATTGCTGCTGCCACTTGAGTGAGCAAGCAGAGCAAAGAGAGTTGTGCTGGAAGACCACATGACATGTTTCCAAACAGGAATGTTTCTGTAACACTGCATGTCATAAAACTAGTTGAAAGTGCCACTCTACCTTCTGCAGACTTTGCCTTCACACCTGACTTTCACATGGCTCCTAGAGCCTGTTCAGGGCAGCAGCAGCAACTCCCAACCATTGCAGTGCATTGTGATGTGACAAGCATTTCTCACTCTCCCCAGTTTATAGTCCTGGCAATGTTTCTGTAGGAAAGTTGAGCCAACTCATTTAAAGCAGAATTATTAAAAAGTTAAAGTACAGTCTGCTGCCTGACCATTTCCCCTTGCTGATTCATGACAAAGGCTTGAAGGTGAGCAGCAGGCATCCCTGGTGTTTCCTGACAGAAAGAACCTGGAAAGGCAAATGCTTGTCTTCAGGGATTGCTTGTGCTTTTTTTAGAGTCCTGTGACAGGAACCAGAGGGCATAGCAGTGCACAGTATCCAAATAGGTGTCAGCCACACAGGAAAGCACTGGCTTGCTTTCCACTACCATCAGAATATTAGCCACTCTCTGTTACTGGAAATCATCCTTCTCAATATATGTGTCAGGAGACTGTTGCCCCTCTTCTCTTTGCTGGTCTTAAATACACCCAGCTTTCCTTACTTGAAAGATAATGTAAAGGCTTTCTAATGTTGATGTTCATCATAAAAATCACAAAAAAATAATGTTCAACTCATAATACAATACTGGAAGGTAAATTCAGTTTCAGTTATTCCAAATTAATTCCCAAATTTCCTGATGAAAAATTTGCCACTGATTTCCTTAGAAGCAAGGCACTTTTCAAAACATGCCCTAGCTTTTAACCAAAAGAGTTGTGCTTCAGAACTGTATCCTGCTACATCCGTTGAATGGGGGTAATTTCCAAGTAATCAATCTGTGATTCCATGGGAACAGATTCCCCAGACCACTTCTGTGTCTTTGGCTCGAGAAGGGATGTGAGGATTGAGAGCTGTTGAGATGATGGGATCAGGTTTGTACAGAAAACCTAACACCAACTCATAAACCAAATATATGTGCGGTCAGGATGAGATTGCATAGCAAGCTACCAGGCTTTCTCTCATTATCAAGTTTTACATGAAAATATTTGCTCTTCTAACAATGTTATCTTACAGAAAATTGTGCCATTCAAGATTTTTGCTTTTAAAAAATATGATACAGACTGTATAATTCTATTCAGTTATTATTTATCCCTGAGACACGTCCTGGTTTGGGGAAATACATACCACCACCATAGACCTGTAAAATCCAAGGGACCCACTCAGTTAAAACATGTATTTGACTGTTTTCTTAGTGAAAGCCTGGCTTAAATGTTCTTTGATAGAGTAGCTAAAGCATCTGTTGTTTTTAATGACAATTTTCTGCAACCTCTGGTGCCTGTCATCTCTTCTAATAGTAAATTACTTACTACTCTAAGAATTAATTTAACCAAAGAAATGATTCTTACAATAAAATTGATTACAGCTACTCATCTTGCCAAGATCTGTAATACATGCAGTATTGTGAAAAAATCTGGTCCTAAGTCAGGGGACAAAAGGTCTAAAAACTTGGATTTTAGACTTGATGTTTAGTCATGTGTAAAATTTGTGTAGCATGAAGAAAAAAGCTATGATTAAGAAAGCAGACAAGGGAATTCATCCATGTCAGTTCCATGTATTTTAATGAGCTGGTAACTCAAACCTTACTCACACTGGCTTGGCAGGGTTTAATATCTGTGTGTAGAGTACTACAAGGATTTGGTAGTGTGCCTGCAATAAGCACCATAAACCCTGTTTGGAAGGTTGCTCCTTAGCTGTATCGAATGCGAAACTTGAGCCATTTGGTTGAATTCTTTTTTCAGGTTTCCGTGGTTTAGTTTTCTTTGGTGTTACAGTAAGTACTTTGAAAGTTGCAAAGCTGCTTGTATAACCAGTGGGGAACGTTATCAGTCACACACTTCTGTTATCTCTGCCTTTTAGCTGGGGATGGGGAGGCTCATCCTGAAATTTGAAGGGAAAATGATGGTTCTCCAGCACCTAGCCTGGGAGCACTGCACTCTCCCTTCCTGCTCTGATTTCCATACCCTGGGATTCTGGAACAATTTCATGGTTTGATCCAGAGATATCCCTCAGACTTTCTGAAGCAGATGGAATTATAATTTGTAGAATCCTGTGCTTTATTTTTAGATACAGTTATCTAATCAATCACCTTCGTAAATTATAATCAACCACTAGCCAAACAAAACAAAGCAACCTGATGTAACTATTTGTAGCACAGAAAAAACACAGATGCCTCTTTTGTTTTCTAACAGCCTAATTCGTAAATAAGATTTCTGTGTATTCACACAGTCCTAGTATTTTGGTTTGCAGGAAAGGCAGTAATCAAGCTGTGAATATTTTCCCACACTTTCATACTTCATTTTGAGAGAAAGAATCACATCTGAGTGACTTGAGGGGAAGGAGCTGCTGAGGCATATAAATACCTCCATTCCAGCACTGCTGCTTAGAAGCAGCCCTGTTTATTGGAGCTGGTCTGCTGTGAGCACTGGTGGTTTCTGCAGAAAACAAATCTAAACCGAATATACAAAGTTGTGTAGGGTAGCAGCAGAGCCTCCTGTGTGAAGGTTACATGTGAGCAGAGAGATGGTAAGAGTGTGTGTGCTCCCCTAACATGACTAAAAGTAACTAATGCAAATCTGACTTCCTATATGAGGGTTTTGCAGACTCTATATAGGAATTCCTGTGTCTGAGGGCATGTGAGCCATGCACAGTTGGATAGGTAGATTCAGCTGCTGTGTAACAATTGCAGCTTGGGGTAGCTGTGGATCTATTAATATAATATATTGGTGTGCCATTATCTGCTGTCATAATTCTCCCCTGCACTCTCTCTATGTTTGAGGTGTTTCAGGGCTGAACTATGATCAAGAGGGAAGAATTGCACTGGGGTTTAAAGTGTGGAATTGGGGTTTTTTTGATTGAAATATTTATGTGTCAGAATGGTCAAACTCATTTATAAATTTGACACCTTTAAGTAATTAGTTTTAGCCAAAAATAAATTACTGAAGAGACATATAAGAAAAATATTTCATTTGGGCTTATTTTAGAAGTTACAGTAGTTCACAGAACAGTAAAAGTTGAGTCTCAGCAGGTCCTAAGGAAACCATGAGCTAGATTTGGGGAGCCCAAAGAGGAAACTCCTCTCCCAGCTGTCTGGTTTAGGGGTAAAATTCCTTCTTTATGAAGTGAGATTTGAGTGTGTGCTCCCCTTTCCCAGGAAAATGTATCACATGCCAAGAGGTACTCCTGGTCCAGATCTTTTTCAGCATCGTTGGTTGGGTTCACCATGTAATAGAGGCAGTTTTAATAGTCACAAAGCCAGAAAGCAAACAGTGTATCCTGGAAAGAAGACTCCAAGAATAACTTGGGTTTAGAAACCTGAGGCACAGGAAAGCAGTTTAAACTTGAGTTTGTGTGCTCTTGATGAACACTAGAATTCCTGGTCCCCAAACTTTGAAGATGAATTCCAGGAAAGGCTTCATGGCAGCAAATGTCTATTGGAGGGAAGTTACAGGATCAGTCCGTGTTACCTTTTCCACCACTCTCCTGCTGCTTACACTATTCTAAAGTCCCTCAGAGGGGCTGTCTCCCTGTGCTATGGAAAGCTTGGCCCGTGCTTAGGTTGGGACTCCCTCTAAGTACCAGCTTACTAAATTTAAGCAGTGCTTAATCCTGCTCCTTGCCATCACTAAACTGATATTTAAAAACATTTCACACTGGGATTTTGCTTCCATTTGAGCTGTTTTACATGTGTTGGGGTTTTTTTTGTTTGTTTGTTTGGGTTTTTTTGTTTGGTTGGTTGGTTTGGTGGTTTTTGTTTTGTTTTTGTTTTTTTTTTTTTAATTTTCCACACTGACACACAGTCAAGGAATTGGGGGAAAGAAGCTTTTCTGTCAGGGAGAGATAAACATCAAGTTTCAGTTGTGTCTTTAGCTCGAACCTTCACGGCTCTCCCACTGAAAAGCCTCTGCATGACAGCTGAACCTCTTGAGGGAAAGCCCATTGCCTTTTTAGCCATGACCGAGGGGCCGGCTCAGAGGGGGCTATGGTGGGCACGGTGAGTTTGGACTTGGGCGGGATTCAGTCACTCTTCCCTGGAGAGGGGTATGGAGGGGCCCCCACGGTCATCTTTGCCGGTTCCCCACGCCTGCCGTCCCATCGGCGTTGGCGCTCTGCTGGGCTCCCAAGGGCTCCAGGAGCGTCCTGTGCCGTCTCTCTGCGGACTGCCAGGACTGCCGGCACTGCCGGCACTGCCAGCGCCGCTCCCGCCTCCCCGGGGGCCAGCGCTGCCTGAGGAAGGAGCTTCCTATGCCGGGAAACAGCGGGAGTGTCCCTGCGCTGCCCACGGGCAGGTTCCGACCGTCCCCACCCGCACCGGGCACCGCGCCCCGCGCCCAAAGGGACCGCGGCGCTTGGCTGGCTGAAAGCTTCTATTATTGCTGTGGGGCTTGTTCTGCTTTGTTCTATATATTTTTAGTAAAGAACTGCTATTCCCTTTTCTACATTTTTGCCTGAAAGCCTCTTAATTTTGAAGTTATAATTACTTGGAGGGAGGGGTCTTCATTCCGGAAAGGTTCCTGCCTTCCCTGGCAGATATTTGTCTTTTTTTTTAAACCAAGACAAAATGAAAGGCTGTGATTGCAGAATGATAATATTTTGACACAGTGATAAAAGCCAGGAAATTCACCATCACTGGTGGGATTTCTCTCTCTCTTGCCTTTACTGCCTGACAGTTCTTGTGTAGGCAGTAATTGAGTAGAAATCACAATAACAATTACTTTGTAACCTTCTGCTTCAGTACACATTTTAGCATTCCTTCAAGGAAAGACGTCCATTAGGAGTAAATATTTGTATGTGAGTGATATGCATTAAAAATTCATACAGCTTGGAGAATGTGCTGCAAATACCAACATTGATATACGTAAGACTACGATTTTTAATTTCCCTTTCAGGTTCTGCAGTAAAATCATGAGTTCCTTCACTCTTCTTCCCCAGTTTCATGCTTTCTCTATTACAGTAATTACTCAGAAAACTGAAGTTTAGATAATGTTCTTTATGCAATTACTATCAATTGGTTAAATAGGCTGTTTTGGCATTGAAGTTTCCCCCCAAAAGTCGTTAAGTTTTTGTCATGGCTCATTACTGTTTGTGGTTAGCTAGGTGGGAAAATAAATGGAAAATGCTGATTTATGTTTCATGAATGACAGCCTCCTATTTTTGGTTGCTCCGTATCTGTGGTTTAAACCCTAGATTATTAATTAATAAGTAGAATTTCTTGCATCTTTGATCACTGACATTATCACACAGAATATTGAATATGTAAAAGTAGTTTCCAGTTAATCTCTAGTACATATGCTGTATCACAAGGCAAAGAATCACTTTAAAAGAACTATGCTCAGTGAATAAATATAAAAGATGCTCCCTTTCATGTTTGGAGTGAATGTACTGTTGGTGGAAGTGATAGGTTTAATACTGATTTGGATTGATCAAATGTCAGGACAGACTATGAAATGTCTCCCAAAATAGCTGCTGAAGAAATTCAAACAAAGTTATTTTTAAAAATGACCCACGTTAATAGCTAGACCTGAAAAGGAATAACCTGGTTTTTGAAGTTCTGACGGTTTCAAAAATTGTATGAATTTCAGTACCTCTGAAAGTCAAGCTATTTCATTAACACAACTAGTTTTGACCTATGATTGGGGTGGGGGGGGGGGGGGAAGGATTCCCTCAAAGTAAGCAAACAAAATTTAAAAATCCCAACACCAGCCTTCAACACCACACAGTGCCAGTTCCTTCTAGTTTATTGGTGGTTTCTGAGGATCTGCTTAGCCTGAAAACTGCTCATGTACGTATTGAGTTCCCAGCCTATCAACATGTTCATATGAATTTAAAGGTGACTTTAAAGAGGAATCTGTGTTTGGGGTACAGGACAGCAGGTATTACCTCCACAAAGCATTCTTTCCCTGTTCTGTGCGTGTTGGGGAAGCCTGTGATTCAGAGGAGCCCTGTGAGCGGGGGCCGTGCCGTGGGTGCCCACAGCCATGTTGGATGGGTGAGTGGGTGAGCAGACAGGGGACTATGGGGCTCCCCACGGGCAACAGCTGCACGGAGGGGCCCTGCAGGGAACCCCACACCGAGAGCTTCTCAGGGGCTGCCCCAGTTCTGCTCATCTCCAGCTGCTGCCAGCAGAGCTGTGCTGAGGGGGAGGCCCCATTGCCAGTGAGCAATAACTCCCACAACTCAGCCCACCTGTTGGTAGTTTATTTGCAGCTGTTTCCATTAAACCTGAGAGATACATTCCAGGTTAATAAAAACCTGAGTAGGGGGGTGTCTTAACATGTGTTCTGGGGATACATCTGTTCTTCTGCTAAATGCTGGCTAATATTTGCTCACATAGTCTTACTTTTGAGATTCATTCACTGAGCAACATTTTTGCTTGGAAAAAAGCCCATTGGAGTGAAATGGGGCCCCTTGTAAGGAGAGGCACTTGCTGCTAGGTGAGTACCTGAGCTGAATGGTGGTGCAAGGAGGGTGGATACCAGGTGAGAATCCCCAGTGCCCTGAACAGCTTAGAGGAATGCTCAGATGCAGTTGAACTGTTTCAGGTTTATTTGTCTTGTTTCTTTCCTCAAAAAAGACCATTTACTTAGTAATCTATCTATGCAAATGTCTTCAAGCCAAAGATCTTTATGTCTAAGTTTCTAAACCTTTTCACTTTTTGAGATTTGAGTGCTTCTAAAACCTTTTTTTAATTTTTTTTTTGGTAAATTTCTTTTCTTGATGATTTATTTGTAAATAGACTTGCTAATTGTCTTAGTCTAGCAAAAATTTGGGTTCCATGCCAGGGAGCTCATGTAGCTGCACAGGTGGATCAGGCTTGAAGAGGGCAGGAGTTATCTGGAGCTGAATTAAATGCATTACTTAATTTTGATTCCTTGCTAGACTTCAAGTGTGGCACAAAATCCTGGTGGACAGTGGACATTACTTTAGAATAAAGTTTGTTTAAGTCTGTGGATTTTAGACTTGCATGTTTTAAATACTGAGTTTTTGATTCAAACAATTCTCCGTTCTCAAGGGAACTGAGAAGGTGTTAAATGACCAGCTTGTAAACATATCAATAATAAGTCTGTGTTGGTTGTTTTGTTTTAGTGGAGGCAGATGTGCTGTGACAAGGAGTTGGATATAGTTTATGAGCTGCTGGCCTTGGAGCTACAGGGGAGAGGAGTGTAGTGTGGCTGCACAAGGATCTTGGCAAAGGCTCTGGAAGTAACAAATTTTGGGAGAAGCTGGGATTTCCTGTTGTATTTCACTATCCTGCAGGTTGGGGGTTTTTTTCCCAGTATATTGAAATGCAGATTAAAAAGGAGCAATAGGTTCAAAAAATCAGACCTGGTTTAAAGCTCCTTGTTACTGTGGATAAAACTGAATTTTGCTAGTATGAGGCTACTGTGTTTAGAACTGGAACTCTGTGGGGCCAGTGAACACTTGATGGAAGAAAGCCTGTGGGTTCTGGATGATGGTAAGGTACGTTCAGGCTTGTTTCTCCCTCTACTTTTCCCCAGCAGCCAAATTAATAAAGACGTTACCTGCATCCTAACAAAAGCAAGCACTTCTACAAAGCAAATATGGCTAAATATCTACTCCAGATGTGCTCTTTCTACCCTTTTTTCCTCCAAAGCAGGCTGTTGGTGGCTGAGGAGGGAAGAAGAAATGAGGCTGAGGCCAAGAACAGATACGGGTAGGTGAAGGACAGAACTGGCAGAAGTACATAGAGCATATCCCATCTGCCTCTAGCACCTATTCCTCTGCAGAAAAGGGACAGGCAGGGAGCAGGAATGGCTTGTCCAGCTGGGGTAAACTCCTGAGTACCCTGCCCAGCCCCAGGCCACAAGGACAAAGCAGGGATGACAGCTCAGCTCAGAGCTTTGATGGTGGCTGTTGATGTAGCAGAAAGTAGCAGGAGGCAGGATGCCTTCATCCTGGGTAACCCTACCCAAACTCCCCTTTCTTCCCCTGCTAGAATGGGCTGCTGCTTGTCCCATAACTGCCTTTATTTATGAATGCTCCTCCTTGAGAAGCTGTCATAACTCCCCCATTTTCTGTCCCTTGTACCTGTGAAAAAAGACCAAATCTCCATTTGTGTGTGATTTGTGGAATGATTCCCAAAGCAGACATTTCAAGATCTTCAGTTTTTCCTCCTCTTTCCTTGTTCAGAGCTACTTTTTTCATTAGCAGCATTAGGCCACTGGTAAAATGACATATAGCACTTCCTTCAAAGACAGTTTAGGACTCAAAATAAAGATCTATATCTTACAGAGAAATGTTATGGTAATTTGAATGGGCCAAAAGTAATTAAACACTTGGAACATCACCAGAATACCAGTTGTATCAGAATTTCCACCTTATTGTGGAAAATACAGCCTCTTTGGGAGTGAGAAGTTTAGAGATACCTTAGTTTTCTGCTACAATAAAAGATAAATTCTTATTTTTCTGCATAATTAATGGGGTGAATTGACTCTTTAAGGGACCTGATGCCATGCAGGGAGCAGGAGTGTGGAGACAGTAGATGAGAAGGGAGGAAAGAGGCAGTGTTCCTGGCAACATTTGTTAGTGTATCTGTGATTCCCACACTGGAACTGTCTGGCTTAAAAGTGGAATTTAATCAAATCCACAGTGCAAATTGTAGGTATGGGTGTCTGTTCTTGCAATGAAAAGCCTTTTTGATTTTCTGTAGCACTGGGATAGAGAGAAGTGGACCTACCTCTGAGTCTGTATCAGCGGCTCATTTGTCAGAGAGCAAGGGAAACAGTGAGTAATGAAAGTTTATGGAGCATGTTTTCTTCTCAGTGTGCTGGTAGCATTAATGGGGAATACACTCAGAATGAAGGGAGTGTGCCCCCTCGTGTGCTTAATGATCGAGCTCCCGGGTCCCTGCTGAATCTCACACACTTGATGTGCTCTCTGAAATGTTTCTACACTGTAATTTAAAAAGGAGTAAATTATATTGCTGACCTTATTTAATTACTGTCTGGGAAATTATATCCTGACCAAGAACAGAGTGCATCAAAATAATCTGAGATCGATCTTCCCCTTTCTAAAAACAGTGCTACAGAGTATTCTCATGTTATTCAAATATAGTCACTCAGGATGCAATGTTTGGAAAGCAGATAATATTTGGTCAGACTGCTGAATCTGGCTTTGGTGACACTTGTTTTCTCCTGAAGGTGTAATAGTTGGTTGCTGCTGCGGAGTTTTAGGAGGAGCAGAATACAAACTCTTCTGCAGTTGTCTTTCCTATACAAAGTGAGACTTTTTTCCTTTGAAAAATAAATAAAATGAGTAAAGCAGAAGTGAGGGTAGGGAACATGGAAAATTATGATGTTGTGCACATAATTCATTTTCTTGTTTTTAATTTGGGAAAACTATAGACCTTAAATACATGTTAGTCCTCTTATGATCTCACTGGAGAATTGTGGTGTATAGTACAAAAGCATAGGTTTCTTATTAGGAATGAATGCCAGAGAATCCAACTGAATTGATAGAGCTTGTCCTTGTGTGGAGGAGAGAGAGAGAGAGAATGTATTACATCTCCATCCAAGTAATACTCTTTGGCCCCATCTCACCTCTGGAAGCCACAGAAAAGAATGGTCTATGAAACTGCCATGGGTTAGATGGAAACTGGCTTGATAGCTATTCTGGGGGCAGCTCTCTGTGGTTCATCACCAAAACAGCAGGGAGGGATCAAGCACCACTCCACTGAGGGCTTTCCTGGGTGTAGTCATGGTAAGTGTTTATTACAAAGTCGGATGATACAGAGGTATCACCACATTGGAAAGGACTGCAGGAGACCTTCACAAATTTGAGAAAAAGCCTGAAGATTCATGCTGATGGATTTCAGTAAGGACAAATCACACAATCACAGAGTATGCTGAGCTGGGAGGGACCCACCAGGATCATCCAGTTCAACTCCTGGCCCTGCACAGGCCCATCCCCAAGAGTCACACCCTGTGCCCCAGAGCATCATCCAAACCTTCCTGGAGCTCTGGCAGCCTTGGGGCTGTGCCCA
>JAWWEU010000029.1:353750-368737 GCA_035583155.1 Acropternis orthonyx
GGAGACAGAAGGTGATTCCTCTGAGGTGCAGGGTTGGTAGATGAAAGAAAAATTCCAAGATTTTAAACCCATAACATAACTTTTATCAGGAAAAGAGATAACTGAATATTCAGAAAGTTGTTAATAAGAGTCAGTTTTAGCTACATTGCCTTTACTGAATGAAATGTTAGTAAGCCAGTTCCTGTGAATCTGTCATATATAAAATTGTTCAGTTGCTTGCATTGTGTGCTACAGAGATCCTGTTTTCAACCTAGAAATGGACCATGATTACAATTTTTCTCTTTCTGAAAATACTGTGAGTGGTGCTGACAGGAGCCGATGGGGCAATAGAGGCACTCTGCTCCAGGAGGAGCCTGGAGGGGAGCCATCCGCCCTGAAGGACTGAGTTGGAGAAATCCTTTAGAAAAGCTGGAGCTGGCACATCCCCACTTTCCCTGCTCACCATTGAAGAGGAGGATAGGTATCCTTGATGGAGAGAGGCACATTGGAAAGAGCAGACTTGTATGGAGGGCCTTGTGAAAGGAGCTGCTGCACAGCTTGGCCAAAGCCGAGATGATTTTGGAGGATGACCTGCAGTAATTGTTAGTGCAAGGGTGGTTTTGGGCTATAGGAACCCTGTGTGTTGGTTCTGACAGCAGTGAGCACAGCTGGTGCTGGCTTGCACCACACCCAGACCAGTGCTGCAGCCGAGGCAGAGCCTCAAGGCAGAGCAGCCCTTGGAGGGCAAGGCCAGTCTGTGCTTTCAAAGCATTTAAAAACTGCATTGCTGTAGCACCTCTTACAGGGAACGTAGAATGAGATTTCATCTTCAGAATTTGCTTTCCAGTAGCGCTTCATTCCGGAGATTTAAAGAATTCCTGGGGAAACCTTAGCATACAGACAGGCTTCAGGCTATAAAACTCTGAGTGAGGAAGTGTAAAGGGTGATAACGGAAAGGGGCTGCCACAGTAAAATACGGTCTGCAGGAATATGTCTGTTAGAATCTCTTCTCTGAGATGGGAGAAGAGGATTAGAGTCTTTGGAGAGTGAGAGGAGGTGAGGACTGAAAATCAGCAAATAGACATTGAAATTGTTCTTTCTAAATTCTCTTTCTGGAAGACTGATATTTTCTTGATTAGGAAGATTTACTTGTGTCTTGCTGGGGATAAATATTCTTGAGCGGCAAAGGAGCTTCATAAACACATAAACACGTGTCTATGTTGGCAGACTGTGTAAAACAGGTGGTATGTAGTTAACTGGCAGAAGTACCATGTAATGGGAGGTGACCAGTTTGATGTGGAGAGTTGATATATGGATGAGAACAGAAAAGAGGTGTGATTTCAGTGTCCACGCTACATCCTAAAGAGGATGTGTATATTTTTTTTTCTTTTTAGTAAGTGAAATAAGAGCACTTAGAACTATGGTGGGCCCCAGATTCACTGAAGTTTATAAGTTCTGGTAGAACTTTCATTTTTGCTGGCCCAGGTCACAGAATATTCCGAGTTGGAAGGCACCCACAAGGATCATTGAGCCTAACTCTTAACTGAATGGCCCATACAGAAATCAAACCTGCAACCTCGGTGTTATTAGCAACAGGTTCTAACCAACTGAGCTAATCTCAGGTCATGACATAAAATGTTCATTTGCTTTCTTAGAAAACTTCAGTGCTGTTGTTTCAGAAGATGAGAGAGGTTTCAATTTGCAGTGGAGAACTAACCTGTGTTCTAGCTCAGTTCCATGAACCCTTGCCTACAAACATGGCAGAATGGACCTGTGTGTTTTCTTCCTTGATACTGCCCAAGGGCCAGCTTATGTTTTCGGGCCCGGGGTGGGTCGGGCCTAGGCTTGGTTTGTGTCCAAATTCTGTTCAAATGGACAAACCTCAGCTTGGGGCTGTTTTTTGGGGTTTTTTAAATTTTTTTTGGTTGGTTGATTCATTAAAGTTTTGTTCTAGAGTCACATTTTATATCTTGTAATATAGAAATTTGCCATTTCATTCACTCAACAAGGTGTTTATTAGAGCAATGTAGTATGAACTGAGTTATTAACTTAGTTATATGGTTATCTTCTAAAAGTAAAAGCTAATGCATTTACACAGAAAACTCTGTGGTAAAAATATATTTATTTTCATCAATATTTTCTTAATCCTCAGAATCCCTTGCTTTTGTAAAATTAGCTAGTTATTATGTAAGACTGAGGAATTGGAGTAGAATAAGAGCAAGTCCTTGCTCTGTTTCCGTGTCTGCTCAAAATGCTTCCTTGTCCCTCTTCTCTAGACTATCCAAACATTGTCATTATTACATCAGGTTAAACCACAGCTGCAGTGGTAATACAGCTGAAAGACAGAAAAGAGCCTTTATTAATGATGGCCAAACTGAACTGACTCATTTAGGTCAAAATAACTGTGAAGATGGAATGACTTGGATTTTTACTGGGTTTTCCAGCTTAAATGGCTGTTCCTTGGGAATCAGGGAAAACCCTCCGGCATTCTGATTTGTTCCCTGTGCATTGTCCTGAAACAGTTAAAAGCAAATTGTGCACAGTTTGTTCAGCCCAACAGTCTGGATGTTTAAAAGATAAGAGGTGCTTCTCAGCATGAATGAACTGCGAAATATACTTGAGAATTAAGCTTTTGATGAGAACTTGCATAAAAAATCCACCCAATTTTCCATCTTAAGATGTAATCACAGTGTTTCTTTCTGCAGAGAATTATCACCTTTTGAATTTCAGACCATTCTACTGAACATATTTTTTAAAGGTATTTTAATGATCATTGAGATCTGAACCCTCTCCCTGTGTTGGGGAAAATCCTCTATTCTTGAGTTTTCCTTGCTCAGATATAACAACCCTTGAATATTTTAGGCCAAATACCTTTTGAGACTTATACAAGGTTTTGGCTCCTTAGATGAGCTAAGAAAAGCTTATCGCAGATGGCATTGCAAATACTCCACCAGAGCCATCACCAAGCAGACTTATTTCTTGGTTCCTCAGAGAGTGATAAGTTCTCCTTAGTGTCAGAATGAACGTAAGAGTAGAAGTTCTTTTGTAGCCAAGGTGCATGTGACACAGACACTGTAGTAGATGGACAGCTCACTACTGCCTGCAAGCATTTGCATGAGTTCCTGAAAAGTACTTGTTCTAGTAAGTGTGTGAAAAAAGTTATATCATGAAATGAAGTGAAATTCTGGTAAGTTATATGCAAACATAACCAAAACCAGTTTTCTTGAAGTACTGAGGGAGACTAAAGTTCAGCTGGCATAAAGGGCACAAAATGTAAGTTGTTAGGTCTAATACCTTTCACAAGCACTAGAGGCATTTAACTATAATAGAAAATGAGTTAATTCAGCTTTTACAAAATTACAATAGAATACTTCTGAATGTATTGTGGTACATATGCATTGTCAGGAATCCTTAAAAAAAAATAACCATTTTGTGGGTTACATTTTACATCTCTGTGTGTGCAGAAAAGAATTTGTACTGGACCAACCCTCATTACACTTCCTGCAAGTTCTCAAATGGTAGAAGCCAGCACTTCCTCACGACTTCTTGAACTGAAGGCTTACCTCCCTTCCTGCACTCCAGATCTGTCAAGCAGGTTACAGATTTATTCCAGCTCTAGAGTAGCCAGAAAAATGGAGGCACCATCGAGAGGAAGCACTATTCTAACCTATGTAAGGAAAAATCTTTTGCAGAGCTCACCATCTGGCTCCACTGGTGAGGAGAATCTTACATCCACCTTCCATCATGCTTCAATTAATTTCTTTGAAAACTATCATTCTTCAGTTGATATCAAACCCTTGTGACAAATAGCTGAAGGTAAACAGCACTATCTGTGCTGGTGTTCAGGAGAGGAACAAAGTCTACGAAGGAAACAATTACCTTTGTTAGCTTCAGAATACCTGAAAAAATTGGGATAAACTTTGTAAACTCAGAATCTCCTCCATACCCCATCTCATTCTTGAGGAACAGCACAGCCTGTACAAATGTGCAAGCTGGCAGGGTGCTGGCAAGACTTCTCCTCAGGCTCCCTCTGCCTGGTCAGCAGGTGACTCTCATAGTTTCTGCTGTCCTTGTTGACAGCTCCTGCAAGTTCAGAGCCCTGGGAGGTGTGAATAACACACTCCCCTACTCTCAGCTGTGCCCAGCAGAGCCACGCAGTTCTCCAGCTTTGCAGAGTCAGCAGGCTGTCCCCCCTGCACTGCTGACACAACCCTGATGCCCCAGGCCCAGGCTACACAGCAGAGCCTGGTGCTGCTCTAAATAAGAATTCCCATGTTAGGTATGCAGGGAATATTTTCAAGATGGTGATTTCTCAGGGTTGACAGAGTTGGAAGGGATTAGGGTGTCTGTCAGAGAGTGAAATGTTGAGCTGCCCTCAAAATTCCGCTGAACAGATGTGCAACTGATAGCTGAGATCTGCTGAAAGAAACAGCCAGTTCCTGTTTCATCACTTTGAGGGTGGAGTTATGGAACTTTAGCCATAAAAACTCAAGTGTAGATCAGTTTGAGGAGATAAAGGGTCAGAAAAGAGGTATTAAAACTGTGTCTTCAGTGTTTTATTATATTGGCTGTGGCCATGGTAACTAGTACTTACTAGATTAGAGCAGTATCATGCTTTTAATTATAGTCATGTGTTCACATCCACTGACCATTATAGCATCTTGTCTCATTTGAATTTTTATGCCATTCTCTTGGGAAACTGAAGTCCATTTTCATTTAGTGAAGGTTTTAGCAAAATTTCTGTACAGTGGATCAGTAAGTGGTTGTCAGAATTGATGTTTGCTGTATAAGTTTGTCTTGGCCCCCCTCCAGACCCAGCCACTAGCCAGTCAGCCTTCCCTCTCCGGAAGAAACACAATGTACATACGAACAGGAATCCTAACCCATCTCAAAAGGGAAAAGGGAGAAAGGACAAAAAAGGGTAAAAACAAACAGATATACACAATCAAAACTCAGGAATTAGCTCAATAAAATAACTGACACAATAAAATCTCACCAACTTCCCTTAGGAAAAGCAAATTCTCCACCTCCCGCGCACACCCAGACAACTCTCAGATGGGCCACAACTCACATGGATAAGCGAGGTCAAAACACTGAGACCTGCTGTCTCTGAGTTAACCTGACAAAGAAGAGAGCGAGGGAACTTCCCTCATTGTCTTTTAAACACCGGATTACGTAAAGAGATGGGATGGAATACTTCCTTAGTTTTTGAACTCAGTTGCTAGGGAAGGCCTACAAAAAACACACTACATTTGCTTGAGCTGCCCGGAGACAGGTGGCTTGTCCAATGTTCTTGTGAGGTGAGTAGGTAAACTGGCAGCAAGACCTGTATGTAATATCTAACTATTTGAATCACTCTTTCCTTTCTTGTTTTGTGTCTCATTTATTTGTCCTTCAGCAAAACACAACTGAACCTTTTCAATCCAATTGTATTAAGAAATCCAATTAGAACTACAGCTTGCAGGACACTGTTTTCATGTTGACTTTTAATCATGCTGTGTTATGTTCTTCCTGAGCCCTGAGTGTTACAGAATAATTAACATGAACATGCTAAGGCAGAACACTTTCCTTAGAAAAGGAAAACTCTTTAAAATATTGTGTATTTATTAGTTGTTTATGTGATGTGGTAAGAAAAAAGTATAAATCAGCTATTGAGACTGAACAGGTGAGCTTAATTTTGACTTCCTTGCTGCTGTGCTCCATGAGTGGAACAGGTTGTCTTGTGTAAGAAAGTGCATGTTGACTAATAAGACTAGCTGAAGGACTCCAGAATTGAGCCACCTTGCTAAAAGGGCTGACCACAACTTTCAGGGATCTCTGAGGGTTTGTGTAATTGCTTTGTATGGCTGTGTCTTAGTTATGAAATGTTTTCTATTTAATTAAACCATCATTCCTCTAGTAAATACCACTTTTATTTGGTTTTTAATTCAAGAAAGATCTAATGCTGTGCATTGCTGAGCACTCAGAGGATACCAAGTGAATAATAAAGAACTGTACAAACAGACTGTCCAATCTTGTTACTGTGCCTTCATTACCCCCTTCCCCTAATCTCATTCCTGTGCTTGGGTTTTGCCCTTGCTGTAGTTGTCATGGTTATTAAGTCTATTAACACTACTGTGATAAAAACAGATAAGCAACAGGTTTCATCTAAAATCCCCCTGTAAAATAGGAGTTGGGAGGAATATAATGGATCTGATAGCGGTGGGGTATGGGGTAAAGTCCTTTCTTCCAGAGTGGACCCAATTGCCTTGCGGAACACAAGCAAGCCCAAGGAATGCAAGGGCAGTTCCCACCGTTCTGCTCCTGCAGCAGTGTGGGACTGACTGCCCTGCCTGCTCTGCCCTACAGCCCTTCCCATGATGGGAAGTTTCCACTTTTGAACACTCAAAGTATATATTTTGTCCCACAATAGTTTGCTTTTTTGAGACAGTGGAATATGTTCTCTTCTTAAGGGGTAGAGAATAGAATTAACATATTAAATCAACAGCAACTTGAAACAGATTGCCTTAGATGGATGGGCTCATCAGACAAAATCAGGGCTACCTTAAGCATATGCTTGTCTCCTGAGTCTCTCAACAGAGGCAAAAGGACACAAAGCCACTTTTGCCCTTACAATTCACTTTCCCCATCCAAAGCGCCTGGATTTAGCCACAGATTTTAGCCTTTCTTGATGCTATAGGTGCATTGACCACCGTGAGTTAGGATGACTCAACAAAACCTGGGGGAAGAGGTTGCAGCACAAAAAGCCTTTATACTAGACTTAAGGATCTAAATGTGGAGGGGGGTGAGAAAATCTTAGTGCTTTGTCAAAATTTGTTGCTCTGAAGTATTAATTTTCTTTTTTTTTTTTTTTTAATTCTCTCTGCTGTCCTTTCCAGTGAAGGGGTCGCTTCCCAGCCCCAAAACCCTGCTCTGGGCTTTGACTGTAGGTAATGGAAAGTTGGTGGAGGGTTTTTTTAATAAGCTGAAACAGCACCATACCAATTTTCAGAAAATTGTTGTCATTATACAATTACATAAACTGTGTAGTTTTTCTGCAATTTTCTTAAAGTTTGATTCATTTACTGAATTACTATAGGGGTAACTAATTTGATCTTGAGCCAAGGCCTTTTTATTTGACATTACTAGAAATCCTTAAAGCTAAAGTATATGTAGGTAAATTCAGTATAAAACAGACAACAAGTTCTTTCTTTTTAAATTGTGAATTATGAGAGAATATTTGAAAGATTTACACTGGTTTTTGTCTTCAGATAAGACATACAGAATTGATAAATATACAGACATCAAGCTATTCGACTCCAACTTGTTTAGAATGATTTGTGTACCCTTCCCATACCACTGCATCAAACTGTCTTACGAAATTGAGTGGAGAAACACTTGATTTCAGAAAAACTCCATGATCTTTCTGGAGTATTTTATGAACCTAAATAATGAGTGTGATTGTGCAAGGTAACTCATTAAGTGTTAAAGTCAGAAGAAGGTTTCTTGTTGACTCCAGCATGTTTTAGGTCAAACATTGGATGAGGTTGATCTGAGGGGTTAGGGTCTCTGTTCTTGGAAGTAACCCAAACCTGACTTTAAACTACTGTGCTGTAGTTACCCCTTCTCTAAGCAGTGCCTTCCATCATCTTCCTAATATCAACTGTTCAGTGATACTGTGTAAGAAAAGACCTTATTGTCTCAGTCTTACAGTAGAAGAATGAAGAAGTGAAATTGCAAAATCAAGTATTTAACAGAGGAAAGAGAACTAAAAGTGAATGCTATATTTATCTTAGAATAAATCAGTCTTTCCTGATATGTTCTGTTGAAATAGGAAGTGCAGGGATGACTTCAGAATGGTTTTAGCAGGGGATAAGGGAAGTGTAAAAACTTCTGTTATACTGTCTGCTACATATAATGGGGAATGAGATTTGCCCTCTCTGCATGTAATTACTTTCCACTGGACCCATAACAGAGATAGGCATCCTGGTTTTGACTGTCCTTGTTTGTGATCAATTAAGTGTTGGCTCTGTCATTACCAGATAATACCTGTTGGATTTACCATCTGTGAAATACGATGGTCTCACTCCATTTATCACTGGCTGGGGGAGCTCTTTTCTGTCTGCTTTCAGAGTTGGATGACAGTATCAGCCAAGAGATCAAGCATGGAAATATCCTGGCCCAGGCTTTGCTAGGCAGTGATGTTCTTTGCAAAGACCTACCAGTGCCATCTTCAACAACATGGAAGATTTATGTTTAGTGCTGTAAACCTTGTGAAGTCAGACATAAGCTGAAGTGTTGATGTGGTTTATGATCCTCTCAGAGTTACTGCACAAGATCTGAAAAGTAGAAAATACATTGCATCTAAATAACAATACCTGCCTCCCTTGAAGGGGAAACTAGATGCTACAGCTCCTCTCCAAAATGAGAGAATTACTAGTGATCCAGTGGTAGGTTCATGACCATCTCGGAAAGGGCAGACAACTGGTCTTGCAATAGTGAGTTATCAGATTTTTTTCTTTTGCATCAGTGGAAGAATTTTGTCCTTCAGTAGTCACTTGGAGCCCTGGAGTTTCCTGTGGTTTCCTTCTCAGTGTCATGTTACAAGAGCTTATGTACACAGCAAGTACATCCAAATGCCCTAGAAAATGTGGTTTTTCATGATTTCCTTCCCCAACCAATGCTGTAATTATAATTTCAATTGTTAACATAATACAGAATTCCAAATATATATGGAATTTTCTAATGTATATCTGATCACATTCATTTAGTCTTCCAAATACCCCATTCTATAGCACAGATTTTCAGAAACACACCGTCTTGCTTTCACCTGTGGTAAGTCTATGTACCCTCATTTATGTCCTGTCTTGGGTTCAGTTTTCCCATCATGAATTTTGTTGTTGTTTTTTAACCCTGCTCTGAAAGGACAGCAGTAGGTCTTGTATCTTCTTGTCTGAGCTTTGAAACAACATTGTCTGTCCTTTTGTAATTGGTATCCAGCTTTGGATGACCTTGGTGCCACCTCTTCTACACCACATTTTCCTTCTTGTTCTGCACCACAGAGATGTAGGGCATTGCTTCAGAGGCAGTGGCAGTCCTGGGCTCTGTGTCCTATGGGGCACTTGTTTTGCGTTGTCTCTGTCTCCCAAGGCTGCAGTGACTCTGGCATTGATTTCCAAGCAGTTTCTGTGATCAGGATCTGCAGCAAGTAGGTGTAGCATTTTTTGAAAACTTCCTGGGAACTAACTAGCACTCTGGGATGTGTGTGGCCAGTGCCATACAGAGCTTTGCTCATTAGGTTCAGGTGTGCCAACAGTGCCAGTGCCACTAACAGAGAGCACACTTGCTCTGTAAAGCCAGTAGGGAGATGCCATAGGAAGATGTTATCGTCACCTTCAATAGGATGAACCTTTGGATTGAGAAATACATACCCAACCCCTTAGCAAAGGTCACTAATTGTAAGTAATGCAGGGTATTTGTTCTGTGCCTGCTGATGGGCCAGACTTCTCCCTTGGGATGCAGTGAGCAGCCAGGCTCAGCAGAAAATATTTACTGCTATTTCCTCTCAATTCCTTGTTAGTGAGACTGCTTTTTGCATGAAATCTAGCAGGAAAAGGTAAGTAATGTGTTTTCTGCCACCTGTAGTGCTGGCAGACAGAGTCCTAATAACCTGCAAAAGTGAGACAGAAATTGAAAAACTGGGAGCTGGATGAAGTTAAGACATCATGTGAATTGGTGTATGAACTGTTGCTGTTCTGAAGTAATTTTTCAGTTAAGGTGATGCAGAGGCTGCCAAATGCAAATTGACCACCAAGGACAGAATTTCACAGCCACCTACTGGGAAATTGTCTGTTTGAGGTATGTGTAATGTCTGTGCCCCAGCGAATTCAGGTGTCCTCCAGGCATCTTGGCTCTGTGGAAGCCTCCAGGCCCCATCCTTAACTCTGCCTTGCCAGTGTTAGTGAAAGTGAAGGATAGGTCTTGGCACACAGAAATCAAGTATGGGGATACCTTTATGTGCTGGATTGGACTTCTGTGGGCAGAGGCTTTTATATGATGGTTTTGCAGTAGGTCTCTCACTTCTGGGCCTTCTGGCTTCACCTGGAACCTCCCCACACTTATTCCCAGCACTCAGAGTGTAAAACTCCAAGCAGCAATTCTGTTCTTAAAGAAGGTGATGTTTATGTTCTTCCAGAGTTGTGAGGGGAAAGGGTGTTAATGAGCTGTTGAAAATACCCTGCACAAGAGGCAAAAACCCGAAGTAAAGGAACTGCTTAGAGACAATTTTATCCTTACGCAGCAAAGGTATTTATTCTGACGTCAGGGAGCTGCCAGCTCATGCTGGACAAACCAGCTCAAAGGAATCAGTTAAAAGCAAGGTGATTTATACAGTCTACATACATGATTGCAACATTTCAACATGCGTATTCACACAATTACAGCATCTAATCATCATATTCATAATAGGTGGAGTTCAGGCAGGCCTAGGTGGAGCTCAGGGCGGAGTTTTCCAGAATCTTCTCTTGACATAACTTTTGGGTGGTCGGTTCTGCTCTTCAGCCTCGCTTAGAAGGGCAACTGCTCTTCTTCCTCACTGTGACCTTCCTTCTTGCTGTTGTTGTGTGACCTGCTAACTGAAGTTTGCAGAAACCCTTGGCCCAAAGCCCTTCTAGCCTATTCAAATGTCCACCTGGTCTTGATTTATAACCCCTAGATAGTGGTTCTAGAATTCTTCCTATGATTAGGTTTGGGTACAGTGAGCAGAACAGAACGAATCACAACAACTTCTTAGCAACACTGGCAGAGCAGAGCAAGAAGCCTCAGTTAACTCTTTTAGGCCCCACTCTCGTTTCACTCCCCAGCTTTGTGCAGCTCCAGCTTATTACTCATGGAAAAAACCAAAACATAAATGCAAGTAGTTTTCCTGGTTTGCTTCACAATGATCCTGGGTTTATTCCCTCACACAAACATATGCATAAAAAGTCTGCACATATGCACTGGAATTTGGGCAGGATTAAACCACCTGATTTCTACAAAAGCCAAACTGTATTTCCTGAACCATTGGATGTATTTTATTTTATTTTTAAGAGTTCCTATCCTCCTCTCTGTCTTGTCATGCATAAACTAGTCCTTCAAAGAGTAATTTGAAAACAGGGATTGTGTGTGACAAGCAGATACAATGTGAAATGTGTGGTACTTTTGTTTCCAGGTAAGTAAAAACTTGAGCTCTCTCATTACTAATAAAGCTTCACGTTTCTGTTCTTTGAAACAGACAATTTTCCAATCAGGTGTAAGTCCAAAGAAGAGCTCCTTGGGTGGATCCATTAACTTCCTCTCCTGTTTTTTTGGGGTTTTGTTTGGTTTTGTTGGGTTTGGGTTTGGTTTGGTTTATTTTGTTTCTTTTTTCCTCTCCTTTTCCTCATGTCTTGGCCTGGAGATAGTAAAATATATGGCATATCTGCAATAATCACCTGAATGGCAGACATTTAATAGCTTTATAATGTATCTGAGTGAAGGTTATTAGGTCTGCTGTACTGAGTTTTTCGTGTACAGCTATTTTATTCTCTGTTTACATAGAACTTTAAAAAACTCTCTCTGTGAAAGGAGAAATATTGCTTTCCAAATAGATGTTAATTAATTGTCCATTTGTATTGATGCTGGACATAATTAATGAAAAACTCTCAGCGTGCCCATTCATAAATGGTTTTCTGTGTAGACCGCCAAATGTAAATGCCTTATTATTGTTATAGATTCCCTTTCTCTGTGTCACTTTACAATTATTGCTTTCTCCTGAGCAGTGAGAAATTATGTATTTCAAACTACTTCCTCAGAGCTTATCACTTCAGAAACATGATTCACCCTTGGCTATTTGTAACCTGCCTTTTTATGATCTCCAATATTAACTCAGAGTCCACCATGAATTTCATGGGTTTGATTTGCTGAAGTCAAATATTGTTGCCTGAGAATTTAGCATAGGATGTACAGGTGAAAAATTCTCTTCTTGGAACAGAACACAATCCTCTTTTTGTCTAGGATGAAATAGGAAAACATAAGAGAAATTACTTGTATTAAAACCTCAGAGAAACACTGCAGGCATTGCTGTCATTGCAGCTGATGATTACAAATTTCCTTAGAAAAGTGACCTAGCATAATGCTGAGAACCAAGATGCACAAAAATTTTCTGTCTTATGCATTACTGAGTAAATCCTGATGACATAATATACAGGTCTTTTATGCATGGCTTTCCAAGGTCTCTATTATGGTACTTCTAATATCTTTGTCTATCTACAAAGAGTGTGTTTGCATAGTGTTAGGGAAAGGTCCAGTTTAATGGAAAGTGGGCTTAAATTTCTATGGCTTAAACAGTATTTAGTGTGGTTTAAAATAAACAGCTTGCAGTTCTATGTGTAACTTTACAATGTGCTTTTGGAGCTCAAGTGTAAATTCAGTGCTGAAAACCACTGGACTGTGGAATAGATTTCATTTACAATCCAGACTTCTAGAAGGACCCTGGCTTTGGAGAGTAGGTCTGATTGATTTTATGGAAATAAGTCAATCTGTTTAAATCCACTTTTTAATTGAATTTACCCAAAAACACATGCAGGTTTGGGAATGAAGGTAAGGAAATTATCTTCTGTCTCAAAGGTAACTTATTCTTTTCCAAATGTATTATTAAACTTCTGCATTGAAGGGATGTAATCAATGTCAGAGCAGAAATACCTGTTCCATCTCAAGGTGTGTGGACAGTTTGGGAGACATAAAATTCTGAATCAATATAAACAAAGTGACCAGTATTTAGATATTTTTGTAACAGTGCTTAAATACCCAGTTGGATTACCTTTAGCACAATAAATATATCCTGATATGTGTTCTTTCCCTCTCTCAAACATTCTTATTTAATAAAAAGCAGACACTAGAAGCCTTATTAGGCACATCTACAAGTAGCAGTGTTTTTTTGCCAAATTTTGTCCAATTTTAATCTGCAAGTTTAAACCCAAGAGGCATTGATGGTCTCATATGTTTGATACGAAGTATGACAGCTCTCTGAAACAATACCTTAATGGTTAGAAAGCTGGCTGAGGATGTTGGAGATGGGAGGTAAAATCACCTTCAGCCTGTGCTCGTGCACATACCTCATTCTGCCTCATGCATGCTGCCCATCCCGCAGTTACTGTGACTGCCCATGCTGCTACTTCAGGGGAAGGAAACAGCCACTGGGGAGACAAAATATCCAGTAGTTTGTACAAAACAATGTCTTTTGAGACACCCCTTTATTCTGCTGATGTATCTGTGGGCTCTCTCAGCCCTCCTCTGTGCTGGAGCGAGTTTGTTCCCTGTTCTCTGGGTGATGTGGGTTGGGACAGTTCTTGGCACAGGTGCAGAATTTGTTGCCATTACTGCTGAAGAAAGTGTTACTGCTGGTCCACTTATTGCATGGTTTTCCTGTGTTATACCAGAGTTCACTCTGACAGTGGCTTTTGAAGAGAAAATAGAATTTGCAAATTGTTTACTCTTTTCACAGCTTCCCAATGAAGTTAAAGCTGTTCAGAGAAAAATTGGTGGGTTTTGCAATTTTTAGAAAAACCAAAATGCTCAACCATGAGCTGCAAATATCATACTGCATTCCCCTTCAGTGTTTCCCTTTCAGCAGTTTTACAGCCTTTGTGCTTCTCTGGGGCTTTTTTGTTGTTGGTTTGGTTTTTCCCATCATAATTGTAATATTTTTTTCTCTCTGCAAAGTCAGAATGGCATCATGGATATTTGTTTGAGTAAAAGCAAAGGACGTCAAGAGCTGCCCTGTAAGATTTAATGAGCTGCAATCTGCTGTGACTTGCTCAGTGTTGAGTCCAAGCATGATCACTGTTCAGCAGAATTTCAGATGGGTTTGTGAGAATTACTCCTTGAAATTCAATCCTAGTGGGAGAACCTGCTGCTGACCTCTGCCCTCTCTTTCTGTGCCTGATGTCACCTACAAGGGCAAGAGAACTGCTTGTGATGGGTAACTGCAGATTTAGACAAGGAGCACCTGGTGTTAGGCTATATTCCTCATACCTCTGGAAGCATGTGCATGGAGATAAATGCTTTAGATCCATCCTGGCTGTTGAGCTGTTTATTAAGTCTATTTTAAACTTTTCTCTGGCTTTGAAATGCATTTTTCCTCAAGGTTGGTTCAGTAAATTGACACATTTCTTGTAACACCAGCAGGGATCTCTATTTAGGATTAGAGGAATAATCAACATAAGTTAGGCTGGCACATGTGGCATGGATAAACCGGCTTTTATCCAATGTTTCTTCTTTTTAGTATTGACTTATCATCCAGTTTTCCCTATTTCCTTCTTTCTTTTGTCTTTCTATTTCTTTCTCCCTCTGCATAGTCTTCTCTTTTTTGTTTTGAGGTTTTCTAAAGGATAAGGCTATTCAACAGTGGCCAAGGAATAGTAAAGTTTTCAAACCAGTGATGCTGAACAAAAGAAAAGTCAATTTTAGTAAATAAGTAATTTAAAACAGTATTGAAAGGAATTAAAATTAGGGAAACAATTAAGGCTATGAACCTGAGCTTGAGTAAGTTGAATTAAGGGGTTCAGGTAAGAAGGCAGAATCCCAAACTAAGCTGCTTCAAAAACTCAGGAAAACCTGACCTCTGCCTCTGGTTTCCCTTCAGGGCTCTGGAAAACATTCTCTTGCTTTCGTTTGATTTCTTTATTAGAGTTTTCTTTGTAAAATATTGCAAAATTGTAGGTGAAAGCTCTATAGTAGTAGTGGTCATTGTCTCCTGCTTGATATTTACATAAGATTAGTTTCTACCAACAGAATTCGCCCATTTGCTTTCTTTTGCAGCTATTTGCTTATTACACAGTTTGTATGGGCATTTTCCCCCATTTCGTAGTAATTTGCTAAATTTTAATGCACTATGCGACTTAAAGCTCATTTAAGCAATGTTGTGTACAAACCTGTTATGGGTTTAAGGTTGGAGAATTTTCTCTTTCCCTCACCCGCCTGGACTGGGAGTGAAGCCTGGAGCAGAGGGG
>JAWWEU010000029.1:368837-383554 GCA_035583155.1 Acropternis orthonyx
CCCCCTTTGCCCTTTTACCGTTCACCTAATTAAACCTATTCCCTAATTTGAAATCTACAGTGAGTCTTGGTGTGATTGATCGGGTGGAGTCCTCTCTTCTATTAGCCCCCAGATATCTTAGTTTTCTCTTTCAAACTAAGACAAAACCAATCATCCAGGATTGGAAAAAAGTATCCACAGATGTATTAAAAAAGGGAGGTTCTCAGGACTTAGTTCCGTTTTGTTACAGCTGGAAAATGGAGACCTTTTTTCTCCAAGAAATTCTATACAAAAACAAGCTCCAACTTCAATGCTAGTTCCAAAAACAGTAGTGAATGTTTCCCCAGTGAACAGATGGAGGTTAAAACAGATTTCATGGCTCGATTTATAAGAAGAAATGAAAGCTTATGTGGTTTTTTTCCTTCTCTTTAAGACACTTGAGGTGGTAACTCAAAAAAATAATTTGCTGTGAAAGGGAATTCAACGTTCCTTCCCCATCAGCAGTTTTCAGGCGGAAATGAAGAGCTCTTACACTCTTTGAATATATCAGGATTTAATATCTGAGCGAAGACCTAGCAATAGGGAATAAAAAGGTGTGATTTAAGGCTTCGTGCCTCTTTGTCTTTGCTGATTTTTGTTATGTATTGAGCATATGCTGTGTTAGCAGAGCAGGGTCTTGGAGGAACTTTCTAAGATGACTCTAGATAGTGCATCCTGAATGTTTTGATACACAAGACTTACCCTACATGGAGGGTTTGTGCCACCAGGTGTTACCTTGATCTGAGACAGTTCATCACTAGTTCAGTATCATGTTCACAATACTACTTAAAATTACCCATCTTTTGTGTAATGGCAGCTGCCTCTGGGCAAACCTGCCAGCTCCTGAGTCCCTCCTGCTTTCCTTGGAGCAGAGATGACCACGCAGTGTGGGTCACACGTGCAGAGTGTGCTTGATCCTGCAGCAGTTACACTAGATGTTTCCTGCTGGGTCTTACTTCTCCCACCTTTTTCCCAAATTAGAATTAGTTGGAAAGCAGAGGCTGGGAGGAGGAGTTAATGAAATGAGAACATGCAACTTCTTAACGAATTATATCTAAGATAATTGGCTAATTACAGAAACTTATTAATTCCCCATTACTGAAACTACCTTCCCCTGACGGCTTCTTTGGTAACTGATTTCTTTATTAAAATGGAAGTGTTGGTATATGCCCTCCCTAAAGTCACAGCAAACCCACATGACAACGTGCCCAGCAGCTGATGCCTTACATAAAGGCAACCCTGGACTGGGTAGTCTCTGAAATGCAGTGAGCTGTAAATGTATTTATTTCGTACCTTTTGGCAGAGCAGAGCCAAACTATTTCTCAAGAAACTTGTTTCAAAATTATGACAGTGAGACCTGGGGAAGAGTTCTAGTCTTATCCCAAATGACTTCCTGGAAGACAAGTGTGCTTGGCTCCATGTGAGGAAATCTGCGGTGATTTGACAAGCTCTTGAGATGCTGAAATGTGTTTAAATAGGTTATTAAGATTTTGTGACACAGTTTTTTTCTAGGGCTAAGGCCTACATTGATACCAATGGATGTTTCATGGCTTCAGTTTGCCATTTTATACATTTCACATTGACCTTTCCTCTACCTACACTACCACCTGCTCCAAGACTCTCTAAGTTCTAAAAGTACTGTAACTTCCTAGTGTTGCACAGCACTCAGCACACTGATTGTGTGGAACCCTCTGAGGCAGTGCTGTTATCCTGCTTGCAAAAGGGGAGCAAAGGCAGAGCTCAGGGCAGCTGGGCCCCTAAACACACCCAGGGCATCTTGGTGTCTGTGACTTGGCTGTGGTTTTGAAATTTCTCTCCAGCACAGCAACCAGGTTTACGAAGTCTCAGGCTAACATCCATCTTTTCTCTCTTTTTGTGACTCCCTGTAGCATGTTAGGATAAAGCAAGGGCTGGCACAGACCACTTATTAGTTATTGTTTCACACAAGTCATAGCATTTATGTGAGTTACCTAGCAGTAACTAAGGAGTACCGTAAGAGTAGTGAAACACAGCAACACCTCAGCCAGACAAGATTGAGCAACAATGAGAAAGTAACAATTGCAGTATCAAAGTAGTGTTGACTTTGATGTGCCCAAGAGTAAAATAAGTGATAGAAATAGGGCACTACCACCAAAGCCAAACTATTAGGTGTTTTATAGATAGGCAGAATACAGGTGTGCAGAAAAGGACTTCACACATCTCCCATGCAGGTCATATATTCCAGCTCTCATGTGTCTGCAGCCAGCCCCACCAAGTTGCAGTGGGGTCTCTGGTGCCTTAATGATTCATTTGTGTGTGTCTGTGATACAAAGCATGAAAAGCTTCACCGCTGCCTGGCAATGCGTGTGGGAGTCTGCACCCTCTCCCTCCAATACACCAAGAGAGAGAGGGATTGAAGAAAGTGGTCCCATGAAGGCTCCAGCTCAGCGTTGGCAATTCATCACGATGCAAGGTGCTGCTTTCCTTTCAAGTACAGCCCCAGTTCAAGATTTGTCAGTTCAACTTTTGTTAGCACAAAAAAAAAGCTTGTCAGCTTTATGGCACCGTTAATTCCCCTGTTTCTGTGCTTTAGAGTTGTAGCAGAGACCAAAGCAAGGGCTGAAATGACGTTGTGCCATTCAAGTCAATTAATGTCCATGCAGTTAACATCACCATAAATAAGTGAAAACCAGAATCCTCAGCTGACAAAGTTTAAGGCTGTTGTATGGCATTTCCAGTGTCTATGTGCTGTCTAATGACCCTTCCAAGCACATTTACTGTATAAACTGAACAGAATGTATTGAATAAATATGCCAACTTCACCTTCTCTTTCTAGAGTTATAATAGTGAACTTGAGACTGTGTTAATTGAGAAGATGCTATTTCTCTCTTAACTGATCTCCTGGCACTCTTCTGTGGTTCAGGAAGATATATCTCTATATATTTATCTATTTATATATATCTTCCACTGGAAAATAGTTTACACCCAGGTCTGAAGAAACCTAAGTATCAATGCTTACTGGTGCTTATATCCTAACACTACAGACTTCCTATTTGGTATCCAGAAGAAATACACAGGAATTGAATTTTTGTACAGGTTAGCACAAGAGATTGCAGCTTTGCAACCTGAACAACAAACTAGACACTAGAAAACTCCTTCCTGTTCAGAGCAGTTATTTAACAGCATCCATACCAATTTGCCCACACACTTAGGTATGAAATCAAGTGGTTTTCCACTTTCCTGTTTTGATGATATTGAACGTAGTAACTGAAACAGGATTACTGCGCTTTGTGGAACTGGATGATTTGAGAGTCTGGCAAACATTTTTCAGGCTCACAAAGTTTCCCATTTTCACAAATATATGTATCTTTTCAATAAAAACCCCATAATCATAGTGTAAAAGGTTTTCCATGATGCCTTAAGATACAGATGCATCTTTTTTTCTTACTCTAAAAGCAACCCCTCTTGTGAGCAGCCTATACAGCTGAAATGGTGGAACTAGGCAGAAAGACACTAATGCTGCCAGCAGAACCCCTGTTCCAGTCAGTTACAGGCAATGGTCAGTCTCTAAAGGCTGCCTTCATGATAACTGGATATTACACCAAACAGAGGGAGTGGAGGGCAGAAAATTGCATGTTTTCTCAGCATAGTTCATGCAGCTTCCCTCAAGCAAAGTAAAGCTTTATGTACTAGCTCAAATGGTTATATTTGCTTCACTGGAGTGCTATAGTTCTCTCTAAGAAGCCTTAACTGATGGAATGATTTCATGATTTGCCAGAATTTGAAGAATTTTTGACTTTCTTCGTTTTCCAAATGTTATCTTGCATGTCTTTCTTCTTCTCCAGGGAAGCATCCTTCAATTCTTAAGAGCAGTAGGAAATGGGATACTGCTCAGTAGTTCCATATTGAGTAGAGAGTTAAGAGTCTGGATGTGTGCCATCCTTTTTTTTTTTTTTTTTTTTTCCCCCACTCTGGAAATGACAGAGATATATCTAGAGGTATATCTCTAGAATTCATATCAATGCTTTTGTTCGAAATGTACCTGGAAGATTAATATAAATCCATGTTTATTGTAGTGCATGTTTTCCTGATGATTAAAGAAAGTGTTAATAGTAATTAACTACTTGCTGTGAATGTAAAATGCTTAAGGACAGAGAAAGACACAGCCAAGGATTCTTTAATGTACTGAAAAGTGTTTCATGTTTTACATTAACTAAACTGTTATCTCCAATACCTCTGGATGTAATTTGGCATCACTGCTAGATTTTGGGTTTGTTCTTTGCCTGACAGCACTCTGAACAGAACAAGTACTGACAACTGAAATACCCTTTCATTTCATCCAAATGTGTTACCCTCGAGGCCTAAGCAAGGATGTATTTGAGCAGTTGCAAAGCATCCACTGATGCATCCAAACTGATACTTAGTTTGATAGTGGCAATTAAGCTTTGCACTTTTTTTCACGAGAATGTACCTTGCAATTAATAAGCTTCAGTTTAATTAAATTGCAGGGAGGGAGGGGAAAGTAGTGTCCTGTCATACTCTTTTTTCTTTAGTTAGAATGGATTCTAATCACCAAATTTAAGTAAAGAAAAAAGTTTATTAAAATCTCCAGTGAATACTACAGACCATCAAGAAAACATCTGATTAATTGTTATGGACATATTTAATCAACTTTTCCTTAAAAAGCTCTTTGGGTAGCCAGTTGTAATGATTTGGAGAGCAATGATCTTCCTGTATTGAACAGACCAAAATTTAGATTGACAGTGGAACTGGACCAACACCATTCATAATGGGTTTTGGCCTTTTATCTTCATACTTTGCACACTGTGTATTTGACTTTTATTAAGAAACGTCATAGTACAGATTATAAAAGCTCATCCTGTGGTGATTTAGATATGTATGCATATAGGCACACAGAATAAACTTCTTGGGTCATGGTCCCAGTGTCAGTTTTGTGCTACAGTATAGTAGCTGTTTCTGGAGACCCCTGGAGAAGGAGTCTATGGGCTTTCTGTTATTCTGCAGACATTGGCAGAAACACTCCAGTCCCCTGGTCTAGCCCTTCTAAATGAACTGAACTCTGTCCCTGTTTCTGCAACCTGATTTTGTCCCATTTGGTACTGGGATTAGCCTAATAAGTGTGTAATTCTTTTTCTTCAGAGGATAAGTGCCTTTGCAATAAGTTCCAACAAGTTTCATGCAGATGAATCTTTCTCTGATCAAGGAGCTTGCAAGGGAAGATTATGTGCAGGTACCCCCAAAATACCAGGCAGTGGAAGGATTTACAAGTATTTATTTCTGAAAGCTGAGAACACTTAATATTTTGGCATAAAAGTGCAGTGGGCCTGGGAAAGAGACTCGCCCTGTTCTTCTCAGGGCTTTTATCATCCCCAGCCCCACCACTGCAGGAGCCTTCAAGGTCATCTGCAAGAACTTACCTTTTCTCATAGCTCCTCTGGAATGAATGAGAAGAAAATATCTAAAACTGCCTCTGGGAAAGATGTCTCTTTCCAGGCACAAAAGCTTTCTTAAGTGACAAAAGCCCTCATCTCCTTGCAATAAATCTTTTGGAAGATTTTTCTATACTTTAAGACTTGGCTCTCAAGTGTGTTACACTTTCTTGGGAAAAAAGTTAAGCTTTGAGTTTTGCATGTTGAACACCTTTGAAGAAATTCACCTCCTCCCCCTGCCACTATACTTCTGATATCATCTTAACAATGGAAATGGACCTGTGATACATAAAATTATTCAAGAAGATTGTGGATTGTTGGGGGAGTATTCTACCTGCTGAAGTGTGATGATACATAATGTACCCTAAATATGAATATTTACAGCCCTGGGATGTGCTGTATGCAAATCATCCTTCTACCTGTGCTGCACTTTCCCAGCTGTGACATTACAGTCATAAATCTACTTCAGTTTGCTTTTGCCCTTGAATTTAAGCTCAAATTTGGAATGTAAATATGCTTGCAGAAAACCTCTGGCACCTTTATTTTCCTTACTTATTTTTTCCATGCATCTAAAACATCTTTTGATATACTTCGAGTATTTTACTTTTCTTCCTGATCTTCTGTTTTCTTGAAGGGTTTATCTCAGAGTCTGACTCTGCTTTGTTGTCCTGCCAGTACTCCTGTACAAAATATATCGTAGGATGATTTGGGTTGGAAGAGACATTTGGTTGCCATGTGAAGTAACACCTTCCGCTAGACTAGGTTGTTCAAAGCCTGTCCCACCAGGTCTTCATGCTGTTGCCATAATGTTTTCCTTGTGTTCACCCCTGCTGCTTGACTGGTAGCAGCAATGTGGGAGTGAGCAGGGATGCTGGCTCCATCATCAACATCCAGCTTGCTTGGTAATAGAATACTTTTGGAAGACACATAAGAGAGGATGCATAAAGGAGGTTGATTATCTAAGGCTGCTGCTTAGGTATAACATCCTAAGTATAGTTTCTGTCATGTGCACCACTACCACAGCTTTTCATGTGCTTTGTTTCCAGGACTGTCAGCCTTCCTGTGTTGTGTCAAGAAGCAGTGGGGCCACTAGAGGAGCAGTTAAACTGTAATTCATAATTCAGGGTCGATCTGGTATACTCTGAGAGCTGCCTCCTCTCCTGAGCAAGTCACATGTAACTGCTGCCATATATTCAACAGTGGGAGCTGTGCTGGCAAAAGCAAAACCATCCCCCTTTCCAGACAGCTCTCTTAAAGTTCTCCTACTTTACTCATATTTAGAACTACAGCATAAACTGCTTTTTCAGGTTTTATTGACTATGTTATACTTTATAAACTACTTTAAAAAGTAGTTGACTTCAGGCATTGGGTTTATAAATTGGCCTTTTTGTTTGCTAAGAGTTTTGCTCTTTGGTACAAGTTTTCAAAATATTTTGGGGTGGTGTGATTTGAGACTATGATGTATCTAAAATAATGTGGTACTATTTCATAATTCACTGTGATATATCTAAAATACAGTTAGTTTCATAGTTCTTTCATGAATTTATTACTCTGATCTCCTTGTAGTAAGCTTATTTTTGTGGCACTATATTTTGCAGTATAATTATGCAAATAGCTAATTAAATCTTTCAGGCTGGGTGTACAGGAATACAAATTACAGATGATAAAAAAAAAACCTAGGTGCAACTAATGCATAGAGCATACAATGAAGATGAAATGCCAGAAAAGAGTCAATAAAAAGATTTAAATACAAGAAAGATAACAGTTCAGCAAGTGAAGAAATAGAGGTTTATTTAGAATATTCTGTGCATATATTCATTGCTTGAGGTCACTTAAAAGTAAGAAATCCAAAACAGCATGAAAAGTGGTAAGAACACATGGTTTCATGCAACAAGTGAAGAACAGTATTCTTCAAGTGGAGAGTGTTTTTCAGTGCTTAGGCCTGTTATAACTAAGAAAAAATGGAAGAGATTATCTTTACTGGGCCATATTTTACATAATTCTTATGCAAAAATGAGAGCACAGTTTAATATGCCACTAGAGTGCGAGTTAAAAGTGCACTAAGCAGACTGATTCTTCAGTTCACCACTGAAAGGGAAACAGGCAAATATGGGCGATGTCTCTGTTGGACACCACCGGAGCTGCGATGATTCTACAGTTGAATAAATTGCTCTTGTTATTGTAGTGGAGTGATAGGAAATGTAATCATATTCCTTAGTGCATGGCTTCAATTACTACCTAGACCTTCGATGAGGCAAATAAAAGAGTTGCTAATCATCTACTTGGCACAGGTGTCACCTGCAGAAATGTATCTTACGGCACTCAATGTCTCTTTGTGGCTATTCAAGAGGGAGGCAAATTGCTTGTGAAGGCCAGGCTTCCTGGCATCCCTCTTCCTTCTCCAAAGTTGTAACTGTGACTACAAACTTCCTGGTCTTCACAAAGTTTTTTAACTGTTTTTTTCATGACTACTTGGACTCTGTTGCCCTCAAGACAAGCCTTGACTAGTCTGGCGTGTGCTGTAGTGGCAGTGAAGCAGCTCTTACTCTGGGCAGCAGGTTGCAGGAGGTGATATTCCTTCCAACTAACAGATCTGTAAAGTTATGAAGTGCCTGGAGACTCCAGTAGATTCACACAATTCTAGTGAATAACCATCTCTGTATTATCTTGTTTTGTCTGTTGTCAGAAGATCCATCAGGGAGGAGGGAATGTAAAAAGTAAAGCATATGTAGTGCTGGATGGTTTCACTGGTTTTATACCTCAGGGGTTTTTGCAAAATAGGAAAGAAAGGAATAAGCAAAAAGCACAGTCAGAAGGAGCATCTTAGCAGTTATCAGCAAGTTGACATGCATTGGAAAGGCAAGATACTTGTCATTGTAGAAACTGTAAATAATAAATGCAGTTATGTCAAATAATTGGGCATGACATCAGTTAAGCAAGTTTAATTTTGTTTTTAACCTGTGATCTGTCCTGTTTCAATTTTCTGTGATGAGAACTGTACGTCTTTGTGGGGCTTAAACCTACCTGTTCATCCTCATTCTCACATACCTAATTTAGTATGAATCTGGAACAGCAAAACATGTAAGAAAAAAGTCCAAGTGCAGAGGTTCCGTCTGCACTTTAAGTTATCACTTTTATTAAAAGTGGGAATGAAGCTGTGACAATCTGATGCCAATGGGAAATATGTAACATGGGTAAAAATTTACCTCTGGTGAGAAAAATCACTGCAGCCCGAGTTGATAGCAGAGTCCTTTAAGCTTTATGCCTCTTAACTGATTCCAGAACCTGGCTGTTCCAGTGCCACAAGGGAGGGGTCACTTTTCCTCTTGCTTGTGGCAGAAACCCAGTAAACAAGAAACTGTCGTTGCAAAGCACATCTGTCTTCTGGTTATTCATGGTTTTTAACAGCTTCTTTTGGCTGCTTGTTACTCCATCAGGGATGTTTATTTGCTGATGAGATGTGCTCACCTCTGAGTACAGGTTCCAGGGAAAATGCTCAGCTGCATGTGGGACTCAGCACAGGTTGGCTGCAGGGACTCATGCAGTGGCATTTTCCCTATTTTGGTAATGAACCCATGGAATAATTGAAACATCAGCTTTTCTTTTTTTGAGCAGTTTTATGTTGCACATAGATAGCCTCATCCCAGTCCCTCACAGATCTATTCTTCCCTTTACATGTCCTTATTGTTCCTTATTTCAGACTTGAAATACTCTCTTTTCCTGTTTCTTTTTTTAACTTTTCACTTTCTCTCCTCTACTCCTCTTTTCCTCGCAGCATGTGTCCTACTCAACTTTCATTGCCTGTTTAAAAGTAGGACAACGAGAAACATCCTGCAGCCTTTCCCTATCTCCCCTCCTAGAGCAGCTGAGGTTATGAAGTAGTTGTTAGCAATCCATTTAGCCTCAGCAACAGTGCTGAAAAGAGAGAAAGTTCGGTGCTGGAGAACTTCCTTGGGTCTATCCTGAGAGCAACCATTACACTTCTGCAAGTCTGATTGTGACCCGTGATCGTGGAGGAGGCTGCTGTGTTTGCTGCTGTGTTTGCTGCTGTGGTTTGTGTAATTGGGTTGGTTTACAATTAAAAATCTAGATAAATGGGGAAATCCAGTTAAATAGAAAAGTGCAATAGAGCTTGTCAGTGATATTTAATAGCCAGGAGAGGTTCTTGTTGCTCTTTCATTAATTGCATATTGCCTCAATTGTATACTACTCAGTTTCAGACAGTGTGCATGTAAACTGTGGTCCAGGTTAGTCCTTCAAGGTTCCATGGTTTCTTTCAGTTGTTAGTCTTCTCATAATTCACAGCTCCATAGGAGGCTTGCTGTGACTTTGTGCATTGCTGACACTCACTGACTTTTACCATCATGAGATCCAGAGTAAAGCCAAATCCTTCACTGTGCAGTCTGTGATAACTTTGATGTGCTTATCTGTACTGCCAATTGTTCTGGAAAGAGTCATTAATGATGTATGAAATTTCTGTAATCTTTCAAAGGTATTCCTGTGTTTTGTGAAGTTAATGATGTGAATTGTGCCAACAGGGTCACAGAGGGCTGGGAATCACTGGCTCTGAAAGGGGAAAAAATACATGGGGTCCTCCTGCTTCTCTTCATAAACTGTCCATGGGTCCTTCGATCCAACTATACCCTACCATTGTCAGCAAGCAGGGAGATGTTGGTAGAAAAAAGATAGCAGCACCTTCACATGAATCAGAAGAATTGAACTAAGGGGGGAATTCAAAGGAATTATAGCTGGTTTTGTTAGTGCAGAACAATTGATACTATGTCAGGACAAAGGTTCATCTGCTGATTACTTCCCTGCACTCACACAGTGAAGAAATGGCAAACTGATGAACTGAGCCCTTTATTCCCAGCTCCCTGGGCAGCACTAATAGAAAAGCATCCAGAATTCTCTGTTATCCAAACTAACCAATGAGATATTTGCGATTCACCTGTCCTTGTGATGCCAAAAAGCTCAGAATAAACGAACTGCTTCGAGACAATTTGATCTTTAAGCAGCAAGCTATTTATTAGGCAACACTGGGGAGTAGGGCAGTTCGCACTGCACAACCCACTCTAAAGTTTCAGCAAGAAATAAGGTAATTTATACAGTTTGCATCTATGACTGCAACAGTTAAACATACATATTCATGCAGTTTCAACACTTAATTATCATATGCATAGAAGGTGGAGTTTAGGCAGGGCCTAGGCAGGGCTTAGGGAGGAGTCTTGCAGAATCTTCTCTTGGCACGACTTTTGGGTGGTCAGTTCTGGTCTTTGGCCTCACTCAGAGGGGCATCTGCTGTTCTTCCTCGCTGTGACCTTCCTTCTCTCTAATGTTAAATGACCTGCTAACTGAAGCTTGCAGAAGCCCTTGGCTCAAGGCCTTTCTAGCTTATTCAGATGTCCACCTGGTCTTGATTTATAACCTCTAAGTTTGATGCACAACACTCCTAGCATTCTTCTAAGGCTTTGGTCCAGTAGGCAGAACAGGACAAATCATCAACTAGTATCAGGCAAAACAAGCATTGTGTGCTTCTTCTAACAGAGCAAGACACCTGTACTGACTCAGTTAACCCTCTTGGGCCTTGCTCTTGCTTCACTTGTACTGGTGATAATTTGCCAGGACTATCAAAAAATAATCCTAGATTGAATAACTGCTAGGAAACACCAGCATGATATGAAGTCCAACTAATTTCCAGGCAAAGAGTCAATGTGGAATAGTAGTGATGCAAGCGGATAGGGACCTCAGCTCATTGGCACCAAATGGCTGTTAGTTTAGCTGGAGATTGTATTTTAGAGGGGGCTCAAAATCATCATTTACTTAAATACCAGACTTCGTAATTTATTGACAGCATAATTTATTTTTCTTTAAAATTGTAGTCAGCAGTTATCAATACGTGTTTTTTTCTCCATACAGTTTGCAAATGGCACAAATTTCTTGGGACTAGTCATATCCAGAGAAATCAGAGAAATGCAGAAGGGACTTAATCACCTGTGGTGAACAGGACAGAAATATGACCAAGGCAAACTGATAAAAAACTTTCAATTCAAGCAGTAAATGTCATTGCTTGGGACTAGGTAAGTTCAAATAACTCATGAGAAAGGCCTACTGGTTTAAATAACGTTAAATCAAAGCAGCAATAAAACCCCACTAACTTTATGCACACACAAATAAATCATATTGGATAAATATGTATAGAATAGTACCTTCATATTTGTGATACTGTGAGTGATCTAATTATGCATTGCTAAAACACAACAGAAGTGGAAGGGCTTCAGAGATCTGCAGTGGAAATAGATTTATGGACAATAGTCATGTGAGAAGACTGTTCAGGACTCCTGTGTATCAGAAGAACCATAAACAGACCTGTTCTAGAGATATTTGAATTAATGAACTGTACAAGGAGAATCAATCAGATGTTCCTATTGACTCTTTATTATAGCATAATAGCAAAGGAATTGTCAATCAAAATGACAAAAGTTTAATATTTAGAATTTTAGACCAGGCTAATCACAGAATACTATTGGGGTTTTCTTGCAGGTGTGTGTATTGAGAACATGACATGCTGCATTTGTTTTAACAAAGTGAGGAGACAAATCCTCCTCTTCAAAAGCGTAAATCTGTTCCAAATAGCTCGGTCATGGGAGAAACTTCTGCTGTGGGGAATATTATTCTTCATTTTGCTTTGATTTTTGCACCTTTGTGTGATAGATTATTTTCCCCCAACCACTTTTAAGAGCTGACCATAGATTACATAAATTGTTTATATGATTCATCATAGTAATACTTTTATTACCAGAAAATCCTTTTCATTCTGTGTTATTTTGATTGATCTTTATAAAGTTCCTACTTATGTTCTCAAAGGGCACATGCTGTGCATACCTTTTTTGCAGTTAATTGAGGCATTCAGCTCCTTTTACTGCATGTGAGAGATATGTAACACTAGGCACTAGCAAGAACATCCATCTCTATTATCAGGACATTTGGTATTTTAAACACTAGGCTTTTTACTTTTTTTTTTTGTTAGGATTTGGCAAAAATGAAGCTCACTTCTTCACTGATGAGCTTAACCTTGTCTCTCTATAACTAGAAAAATGTTTTTCCAAAATCTGCTGCTCACTGACTACAGTATAAAACCAGGGAGTCTCGTTTGTGCAATTTATTTCACATGTGATTCTAGTCAAAATCATTTAGTCCCTTGAGCTACCCTCTCTGAGGGCAACAGTATGTATTTTGAAGCAGCTTTACAAATGTTTGGGCATCAATCCAAAAGCTGAGACAGACATACAGCATGGTTTTTAGACTGTACAATTCTATAAAAATTTTAAAAAAAATTGAATCCCACTATTTATTTGCCATTGATTTGGGGGTTTTTCTCATTGCTCCAGAAATGACTCAAATCAAATATGTAATGAACTCTTGATTAATACTTCTGTCTCATGTTATGAGTTGACAATCCTCTATTTCTGTGCAGATTTCTACTGGAGAACTAAACTGAATAGCATTTCTTTGTTGTAAGTCACAGAACCAATTTCTCTCTTTAGCTCAATACTGCCGTAAAGACTGAGTATTGCTGTAGATAATGGGCCCAGTAAGCTGTGGAGGGAAGCTCTATGTCTTACTTAAATTAGTCCTTATTGTGGAGAAAACACACATAAGTATTTGTGTCCACAGAGTTTCCCTCCCATGAGACATTTGTAGTCAACTCTTCAGTCAGTCACTTATGATGATTTGAATGTTTAAGGAACAGCAGAGAGCTGATTTGGTTTAATTAATTGTAAACTGTAACAGTAGGTTAGTACGTGGCTTTCAATCTGGATGGTTGGATGGATGGAGGGACTTGGTGCTCTGCATGTCAGGCAACTAGTAGCACTCTCCATAAAAAGTGAGCACAGGATGACCCCAGCATGTCCCCTACATAAAGAATCCCTGTTCTTGGGGCAGCAATGAGCAAGTGTAGAATGAGCCAAGTGTCTGTTTTGAATTTTGGAAAATGAGAGAGAAAAAGCAACATCCAAGTAGAACTGCTGGCATCAAGGTGATCCCAAAGCACCCTGAAGGTCCTGAATGGGAAAATTCTCACTCAGCATTCCCTCCAACACTGTTTGAAAATTGACTCAACCTGACAAAAGTCATGATTTGGTTTTGACAGCATTGGATATACTGTCAAATGAATGTTGAGCTTCTGGTATTCAGTGAATGCTCTAGGGACTGAAACCTCATGTTGGACTTTGCATAAATTGCAGTAACACAATCAATGGAACTAAAACTTTTCTATGTCCTTCCTCCTGCTTCTTGCTAAGGTGCTGCTGCAGTGCTTTAGTAGATGCAGAGGTGGAACATTACGGTGAGAGAACCACAGAAAAGCAAGGCGCACCTTTAGGAGTCAAGTGCTATGAGTTTCACTGCTCCTCATAGCATCATTTTTTAACTTCCTTTTTTTGTTTGTTTGTTGGCTGGTTTTTGTTTGGTTGGTTTTTAGTGATAATTAGATTCAGGAATTTTGTGTTTTGCTGGGAAGAAACTTTGTGATTTAATATATCTTCAAGTAAATAATGTGCCTGGGAATGGTGGGTGAGGTGGGCTCTTTCATTCTATGTGCCCTTTAAGATCTGTTAACCTAAGCAGTCTGAGAAAACAGTGCAGAGTCCACCAGAAAGCCAGTAAATCTGACAAACATGCTTTCAATAGACAGGAAAGAACTTTGTTGTTTTTGCGGTTGGCATGCCTGTCCAAACTTAGTGTGAGGTGGGGAGGAGGGGGATGGGTTTTTGTTGATTTGGGATTTTTTGTGTAGTATTGTTTGGATTTCTAATGGGATCAGGACATGATAAACCAAGGAATTATCTGAATGCTTTTCACATGTCACTCCTTCAAATTTCCTTGCTTTGTCAGGGAGAGATTTGACAGTACAGTGATTTCAGTTCCTTTATAGTTTTAAAGCTGAATGTGTGTCTTAGTTTGAAAAAGAAAACTAAGATATCTGGGGGGGCCAAGAGAGCAAAGGACCCTGCCCGATTAACCACACCCAGACTCACTGTAAATTTCAAATTAGGGAATAGGTTTAATTAGGTGAACGGTAAAAGGGGCAAAGGGGAAGTAACAGCTCCCAAACAACTCCTAAAATATATACACACACACAAACTGGGAACAAACCAACTGAACAGAACAAAGAGAGCACAAAAAAACCCCTTGAGTTGGAATGTTCTGTAATACTTGTTAGGGACAGTAGGTGGCACTGTTGTGCTGCAGGGTAGTCACGTTGTTCTC
>JAWWEU010000029.1:383654-395348 GCA_035583155.1 Acropternis orthonyx
TGGTGATGTTCTTGAAGGACGTCTCTATAAACAAATTTTTCTCTCACACCTGCCAGAAGTTGTGCCCAGAGTGAGAGCGGTCTTGACTCCCTCGCGAATACCTGTTCAGTGTCTGGGTCCTGAGCCGTGGATCCCAGGAATCTGGCCTCGGCACCCTGAAGCAATAGGCTTTCACCCATGAGGCTCCAAATTCTCATCAACCAGGCCAGTATGGGCTCCCCTGAGCGTCAGGAGATGTCTTTCCGTAAACTACAGAGATTGTCCAATGACAACGACTCAGTAATTATCTCTGGCTCTGGATCTGCGGTCTGTGAGGGTCCCTCTTCCCCATTGTCATCCACTGGGCAAATTGATTTCGTCTTACATTTTCTCTTTTGGATAGGGGCAACCTCAAGTGGTTTGGGCTGTTCTTTAGGTTTAACCATATACTGACTCACACTGGAGTCAGTTCTTTTATGCTCTTTCCTTTCCCCCCAGGGCTGCTCCGCTCCATCACAACTCACCACCTCAGTGACATCCAGCTTTTTTATCTTTTCCTTTTCCCTCTGGGGGTGCTGCCCCCCATCGGGATTTTCCACTCATTTGTTTGGCTCCGGACTGCATTCTTGAGGCGCCCTGACCTTGGCTTCACACATATGATAGAATGTGGTAACACAGCCTGGTAGACAAACCACAAAACCAAAACATCTCTAATACCTAGGGAGAATTTAAATTTCCCAAAAGTGGTTGCAGCAGGCCCAAGACGCGTATGAGTGAAGGACTGGGAGAAGATATTCTCTTGTCCTCCTCCCCACCATGGGTAGGTGCCATTGTCTGTAAACCCCCAGAGATAGCAGTGCATGTCAGAGCAAGCTAACAACCTCAGCACTAGATTCAACACGAAATTCAGAGAACCCGAGGTTACAAAGGAATACAGCCGTACCAAGAACTCAGATATTATAGCAGCCTTCTGGGTTAAGGTTGTGGACTTGTTAAGGAAGCTCAAACTGTCCACAGCCTTTGGCAGGAATTTATACTAACAAAAAAGCAATATGTTATACAACACACACCAAAGCCATTTCAAGCCTAACCCACGCATCCTCACACAAGAGCTGTTATTCCCCCCAGCTCGAGCCCCACGTTGGGTGCCAAATTATGTCTTAATTTGAAAAAGAAAACAAAGATATCTGGGGGGGCCAAGAGAGCAAAGGACCCCGCCCGATTAACCACACCAAGACTCACTGTAAATTTCAAATTAGGGAATAGGTTTAATTAGGTGAACGGTAAAAGGGGCAAAGGGGAAATAACAGCTCCCAAACAACTCCTAAAATATATACACACACACACAAACTGGGAACAACAAACCAACTGAACAGAACAAAGAGAGCACAAAAAAACCCCTGAGTTGGAATGTTCTGTAATACTTGTTAGGGACAGTAGGTGGCACTGTTGTGCTGCAGGGTAGTCACGTTGTTCTCTCGAGTGCTGTTTGGATGAAGTGGCAGGGTACCGGCTGGCTGCAGTCGGGGTAGTAGGCAGGGAGTGGAGGCAAACAGGGCTTTGCCTGCTTGGCAGCGGCTCCGATGGACTGGGCTGGTGCGTACGGGGCTGTGCCTGCTCTGGCAGCGGCAGCGGCAGTCTAAAAGCAGAGGCAGGCATCCGGCAGCAGGGGCAGGTGTCCAAGAGCGGCGGCAGGCTAGGATCAGGGGCGGGCGTCCGACAGCGGCGGCAGGCAATCAGGCAGGAGGAAGGAGAAACCGACGGGCTTGTTTCGGTGCCTCAGGATCCACAGGGAGGCTGCAGAGAACAGCTCCAATGCTGCCGGGCACCCCGGAGCAACTGCAGACAATGGCTCTGAACACAGTGCCGACCAACCCACGTGTGTCCCGATAACAACTCCTGTATCCGTGTGCTTTCACTTTCTCTCCCTCTCCCTCCAGCGTTCCCAGCAAGCTCTGACCTCCCCGAGTTCTGCTTCCTCTCAGGGTCCATTCAGGTAGGGAGGGGAAATTCTCATGTTTAAAACCATGACAATGTGTTAATTTGGGAAACATGAACCATAGTGTGTCATCATAGTCAGTGGTACAGCCAGTGCAATGAAAACCTAATGTAGCAGATGCTACAAGGTACAAAATAATCCTTTGGTCTGAAGTATACATCAGGAGAAGTGGCTTTTATATCATACCATTGAGATCTGGAAAGGTAGACGCCAATGACAGAGAACCCTCATGAATAACACATTTGCTAGTGTGATTTGTCCACCTGGGTACAGAAACAAATCTCCAATTAAAGTGTTCATTGCTTGTTGACTTGATCACTCAAGTGTGTATGAGTACTCTGTACCTCCAACCTGGCCTTAATGTGAGCAATTCAAATGCATTATTTAGTTAATGGGATACACAAAATCCTGTTGAGATTCTGCACCTGATGTTAGTGTTCAGCAGCAGTTTAAGGCAGAAGCAGCACCAGAAGAGGCTGTGATGCAGCATGGAGGGTGAAAGACAGCCTGCCTTGCTCCTTAGGGACCAGGGAAAGGGAGCTACAACTTGCCTGGAGTGGGGTGGAGTGTGGGGAAAATTACAGTCCTGTAAAATAAAAGACATTGGTGATGCCTGTTCTCCTGAATGCCCCACATGGGGATACCAGCATCCACAGCATGCTTGAAAAACCCAGCTTCTACTGATGTTGCAGTACTGCATCTGCCATTCTGATAAAACACTCAACCTGCCAAGTGTTTTCTCACTGTGGCGATAATGGGGAAATACATGATTGATTTGTGAGAAGCCTGCAGTGTTGCCCGTGCCAGCAGTCTGGTGAAACACTGCCCAGAGGAACCAGTGGAAAGTGCCTCTGTCTGCCTCAACCACCTGCAAGGGGGGGCTTGTTCCAGCCACCACTGGCCCACCTTGGTGCCTGGGTATGTGTGAAATGCCCAGGGTGCATGCCCTGCTGTCCAGCAGACAATCCAGGGGAACTGTGGGGAGCTGTTGCTTACAGGCAGGATTACTCTGCAGGTCCTGGGCTCTGTGTGGGTACACACATGGCCGTGGGAAGAGTGCTTGTGTATATCCCAGCATGTCGTGGGCGAGGCATTCAGAAAAGGAAAGCCTTTTCCTCCCTTATAATGGCCTGTATTCTGTTATGCAGTACAGAGGAGGCATTGACAAAAAGCACCTGCGTTGGCAGAATTACTGAGAAAATCTCAAATGTGGAAGGTGACTGGTATCACAGGTATTTAAAAAAAAAAAAAAAAAAAAAAAAAAGTGTGAAGTTAGCAGCACAGTGCTTGGTTGTTCGGGGGCAGAGCAAACTCCTGAGAGTGAAAGAAAATAAAACCATAGGTTACAGTTAAATGCAGAAATTGCTTGCATGTTCCAAAAAAAAAAAAAAAAGGCAAATGAGAGAGGAGCGGGGAGAGCTTGGGAAAGCGAGGGAGTGAGAGAGGGGAAGAGGGGAATGTGCTGTGCACTTAACTGAGCAGCAGGAAGGAAAGCTTAAACCAAGATTTCTGAGCTTCGATGTCTGGCAGTTGTTTGCAGTCACACCAGTGGGTATCCGGGTGGTGCCTTAAAGGATGTGGACTAAAGGCGAGTCGGAGGGACTCCAGACTTTAGGGATTGTGGTGGTGGTGTGCTCGTCTCTGAAACTTTTGCACTACCTCGGGCTAATTGACTTGTCAGATGGTAAGAGAACTCAAGTTTTCCAGCTCCTGTTTACTTTTGTTTCAGTCTGTTTGAGCGTAGCCACTGTAGGCAGCAGATGGCTGTGGGAGGATGGTGGTGTCTGACAGTGCACTGATTCTCAGTGTGGGCTTCATCTTTCTTAAGAATCATAGAGACTGCAAAGAGGGGATTATGTTTTATGCTTTACCGAGAACATTTGTTTGCTTTTGATATATTACAGAGAGAATCTGAAGCTGTGATGTTTTTTTGTCTTGTGTATTATTCTATCAACTTTTCTTAATTATTTTTTCATTGTTAATTCTTTCTCTCTCTTGAAAGTAAATGAGTACCAAAGGAAAAAGGAAAGGCCCTCTTGGGATAATGGAAGCAGAGCTGATAATTTAGGTGTATGATTTCAGGTGGCTACCTAAAGCAGTTTTGTTGTGATATTTGCAGATTAAAAACGGGATGGATTGAATGTGAACAAAACAGAACTTTACTGTAATTGCTGTTCCAGGCACTTCAGCAAAACAATCTAAGGAGAAATATTTGTTTTTACCTATTGGAGTGGAAGATTTTGCCTCTTTCATTTACCAACATAATGAACTTTTTTTTCTTAGAAGTTTTCCTGGATAAGTAAAGCATATGGGTTTTAACAACTAAGTGAGCTTTAGGGCTTATATTATCCTTTCATAAAGGGATGTAAGTATCACTGAATTTTGAAAGAAAATAACTTCTTGATAATGCAAATGAGGTATTTTTTTTAAAACAAAAAGACCCCCATGTCATTGACTGTATTCTTTTTTGATCACTCTGTCATGTTTATCTAGCAAAGAACATAACAATAATAAAATACTATTATAAGCACCTATGTCACTTTATTCAGCTGTTATCTTCAAAATATGGTTGAGCAAAGACTGACAAAAGATTGAATAAAAGTAAAGCAAATTTATATATTAAATCTGTTTTACTGGATAATGTTAAGATCAAGAAAAGTAGATGGAATTTTAACCCTGCTACAGTAAAATCAGTACTGTCACATAATCCTAGAAATCCTCCTGCAGAATTAGGGAAAAATATGAAAAATGGCCTAATTAAGAGTTACTTATACTAAGAGAAGATGTAAATTGGCATGTATTTGTTATAACATGAATGTTGATATTCCTTATTACAAAATTAATGCCTTGGGAGTTTTTAGTTTACTCCTAGAATGTCAGTGGAGTTCAATTACATAATTACAAATAAATTAAGATCTCCAACAATGACAACTAATTTCAAATAATGGCAGAAGAAATGCTCACCTTAAAAATAAGCTGTCAAGTCAAATGCTGAGGCATTTGCATTGCTATTGCATTTGCTTTGCATTAACTACATGAACATTTTTGTACCAGCTTTCAAGACCTAATTACCATAATTTCAGTGTCTGTTCTTTCTGAAGCAATTACTTTTCCCAGAAGAGTCTCCCCAGTGTTTCCCAGCAAAGTCAAGTATGTGGCAGGTGAGGAAGCTGTCTCTGCAAAGGTGATATGAGCACATGGGAGCAAACAGCCCCAGCTCGTATTCATGGCACAGCCCTGCCTGTGCTTGTTTGCAGCCAGCAGTGGATGAGCACTCGACCCGTGCAGGGGTAGCAGGGATGACATTTACCTCTCTGGAAGGGACCTCTGGCAGAAATACTGGTACACAGAGCTCTGATTACATGGACTGTGTCATAGCATATAGGAGCATAGTACTATAAACCTGTTCAGCTCTGCAAAATTTTTATTAGAATTCTGTTTTTCTGGCTGCAAAACAGTTCACTTGGAGACCAGGATATTTTTATTCGGTATTTATTATATGAGCTTGTGTCTTTCCCTTTTGACTCTGTTCCTGTGCTAGGAGTTACTTATATGTGTAATTAGAACATTAATGTAATGTGAGTGGTTGTTAGTGTACTGCAATACAACTTTCAATAACTCAGAAATCTTTAAAGGTGACATTAAATTTTCTTTGCTGTGTTGGTATGGCGGGTGCTTATATTGCAGTGTAAGTATTTCTAACATCTTTATATTCACTAGAAATGGTCACTACTTTTACTTATAAACATCTAGAAATTCCAGGTACTTTCTCATAGCTGTGTGAAATAATACTAAAATAAGACACTGAAATTGGCTATATGTATATTCCTTTTTAGAATTAATCTCTTCTGAAGATGCAACAGGATTACTTCAACAGTGTTCCTTTGTTCTGTTTAAAGAAAAAAACCCAAGCAAACAAGCAACAACAACAAACCTAAAAAAACACATATAAGAAATCCCCCAAACCTGAGTATTGGTCTAGCATAGGAAGCAATCGTTATGGAGAGGAAACTAGTGTAGACAGTAATTTGGGAAACATGAAGGTTTAGTCTTTGCTGCAGCTGAATGCAGGGGTTTGCTCAGTTCCATCCTCTCTTAGCTATGTTCAAGAGGTGAATGCCCATTCTTGCTATTAGTTCATTCAGGTGTTTGACTGGAAATGACTGAAACCAAAAGCTATAGTGGTAATTTTCATCTCTGAGAATAACCTAAAACTGTTGAGCATTTTTTGCTAAAAGATTTAAGAATAGGAAAGAATCTTTCCTTTTTTCTGATTTTTTTTGGTTCCACCTTATATGCAGGAAGAATAAGTCTATAATCCCCTATAACTCCGCCAAATAGAAGACTTCCAGTAAGATCAGACCTTGGTCAGTTGTGCTGTTGGTGTTTTCCAAATTCTTCATTAAAATGTTCCCATTTGCTTAAAACTGGGGGAAGCAGGTGAGGGAAGTGTCTAGATATAGTTAAGAGGGGAAAATCTGCTTAAACATATGACAAAGTCTGGGGCAGTGTTTTGTGACCCTAATAGATAAGGAAATATCAGTGACTTGTTGTTTTATGCTGCTCTCACTGTTGTACGTGCTGGGTTTGGTGTTTGTTGGCTGTGCCCTTGCTGTCTCTCTGTGCTGGGACAGACCTGCTGCCATCCCCTTGGGCTGGTTCCCAGCTCCTAAAGCTACACACAACCACAGCTGGAAGGGTGCCTGGCAGCTGAATGGTGTTCTTCTTCAGTGCTATAGTGCTTTCATAATTGTATGTATTACCTATCATTTGGGGAAACAGCCAGTGAAACCTTGTACTTACATAGTTGGAGGCCAAAAGGCCTCTGCAAAGTGAGAGTAAATTCTGTCTGTACTGGGGGGTTTTTTTGAGTTTGACTTTAACTCAATTTCTTTGCAGCGCATCCATCTATTCTGCAGGTACCCTTGAAGTATTCATAAATCATACTACTTCAGATTAGAGGGATCCAGAGTGAATATGAATTGTGCTTTTGGGATAGTTCAGTATTGATTTGGTAAGACCTGTGGCAGGGTACAAACCCCTGAAACTAAGTAGAGTAAAATATATCATAAAGCACATTGTCAGGGATTTAGATTTTTAATGCAGGAAAGCCTGTTTTCCTTAGTTGTACTCACTTACTTTAGAAGAAGGTGCTCAAATATTTTTCTTGATTGAATAAATGCATTTACAAATCATGTCTCTCAGATACATTGGAAGTTGTTACTGTATGTGTCTACATAATTCAATGCTGTGTCAGAGATGCGCTGCCTACTGGTAAATTTGTGCTGCCATAGAGACAAATAATTTTAATATGATTGCCAGTGGAGATGGGGGTCTTAAAGCCAGATTCCTGTAACTTCATTAGTGTAAGTGCTTCCAGGTCTTTCTCAGTGCACCTGTTTCCACGTGATGTATGCAGTATGTGTTGTTATATGACGAGAGAAGATAGACATTCACTGGTGTATCTACCCTTAAGGTAGTGCAGACCTCAGGCCTGGAGGCTTGCTTCCAATCGTGCCTTCACCTGTCAGCAGCTGAGTTCAAAATAAAAACAGCTGAATCCTGTAGCAGGAACTCTCTGCCTGAGTTCTGATCCCAAGGAACCACAAAGTGGGAAGATGCAAAACCTGGAGCCCTGTGCTGTTACTGCCCATGGTACTATTGCAAGTGCTGAGGCTGAGAGTAGCCAGAGTCAAATCAAGCCTGATACTGATCTAACTCATAAGGTACGGTGTGGTTTTAAGTAACAGTACATAAAGGCTGAAGCCTCTGAAGAGGAGATCACTTCTGCACAAGGGGCAGACCAGCTCCTGCTCCCTGAGCCCAGCTTTACAGAGATACTCATTGCCCAGCTGCTACAGATACAACCTAACCTGCAGTGAAATCTATATTCTAGCTTGTTCTCCTAATTTGATATGATACTGATTAATCCAGATGTGGAATAGGTATATTCTTATATAAAAGCTCTTGTGAGAGCATGTTCTTTCATGTATTTTCAGATGGGAACTTCAGACCCACCTTAGGGAAAGGGAAAGAGGGAGAGGTCTGAGCAGACTAAAAACTTCTCCGCCCTGTGAATCTGCTCAGCTATGAGGTAATAGGGACTGAAAATGCTGATTTCAGCCCATTACTGTTGCATGGTGCAGAGGTTGTATTACAGCTTCATCAGCACATATCTTTATGTCCTTCACAGTGATTTCCCTTCAATTGTTCTGACCCTTATGCAGATTTATCTTCATCTAAGGCAAAAATCACATTTTCTTTCTGTTCAGAGGCCGAGTGGTTGTAAAGGTGCTCTGGAGCAGTGTGGGCAGCTGATGTGCACAAACTGGTGAAGTGCCTTGGTAGTGCCGGTGCTGGCAGGGGTTGGAGGAGTGCACAAATACAAGAGTCTGGTTCTTTTCCCTGCTATGCTAATTCCTCCATTTATTATATTCATGCAATTATTTTTACATCATAGGGAAGATTAGAATAGTTATTATACATACTCTACTAAGGGAACTGAGTCAGTAGATCAACATTTTGAGCTACAGTTCTTACTGAACTATTAAATCCCATCATCTCCAGTAAATCTTATGGGGTTTTTTGTGGGACATTGTTTTTTGCATTTTGCATCAGAGTTTATGCAATTCTTTACTGTTCATCTGGAAACAGCAAGACCCTGGCTCTGAGAAATGGCAGTAAAAATAATTTTTAAAAAACCTGAAACAAGCAACAAATCTGTGATGAATTACCAATTTTAGAACCTTCTTTTTTCTTTTTTTTCCCTTTTCTTTCCTTTGGTTTGTTTTCACGTTTTTTGGGTTTTTTTTTAGTCCAGGAATGTGTCATGGTAACATTGTGTTCATATGTCCATGCTTGCACAGGTGACCACACTTTCACTGTTTAGACAGGTTTGTATCTTGATAGACAAAGCCCCACATTACAAAGGGAAGCAGTCACAAGATAAAGGATGTGCAGCCAGAATTAACTTGAGGATTCCTGTGTTCTGGCATCTTACCTGTGCTCTCCTTGCATAGGTTTTTGTCCATGTAAATTTGGGAAGTGCATTATATACATTTATAATGTAATTCTATTTAGCTTTTTAGAAGATATTTCAACTACTTATTACACCTTGCCTGTAATGAAGTGTTTGAATTTGTTGCAGTACTTTGAGCTTCCAGGGTTTCCTCTCACAAAATTAAACAAACCCCAGACCATCACACAGCCTGTTCCAGAGGCACCTAAAGATTGGTAGCCCTGATACAGCCTAAGCCTTTGGCTGCCAATCACGGATGAAGTGAATTTTGTTTGCTGCACATCATCTTCTGATTTCTCAGGCCTGGTGGCATTTGCTAGTGCTTAAGGACTCTCTCTAGATTAGCTTTTGACAGCTGCTGCTGATGTTCTGCAGCTTTTCTCTCAGCTTTGGCTCTGCTAAGTAGTGGGAGAGGTTTTGACACTGTGGATTAATTACAGTCATTTGACTCCCCAAGGAACTTGATTTGATTTGTTCACACTATTGTTTGTCTTAATGCTGAAACTTTTGGTGTCCAGCACTCTTTCAGACAGACGATTCAAGCCTATTAACTCAAGGTTTGTTCCAGCAGCAGAGATTCTGCTTCATCCCTTCAGATTTACGGAATGATTCCGTTGGCAACTGTATTACTTATGGTTGTGTGTTTACTGGAGCATCTGCACTACTCTGCTGTGTATGCTGTGATGTTTATCACAGTTGCTCCACTGCTAACCTTTCTCTTGAAATAGTATTTTCTTATTCATTCATATTCATGCTGTAGTAAAGCTTCCCATGTTTCAAGCTCTGCCCTGTGTCCTCTTATGTCTGTGTAAAACTGCCTCGTGTTTGCATATGTGCATACGGATTCTTATTCTTCTTGTGGCTTACCAACTTACCTCTGCCCTTCATGACACAGTTCCCTGGCTTTCAGACTTAGTCTATGTATATACATGCTGTTTCCATTGTTACTGCAGCTGCTGTTGTGCCTCCTTTTGCAGTCCTGTAGGGCTTTGTCCCTTGGCACCCTTGCAGCGTGATCAGGGTTGAGGAGCTCTCAGCCCAGTGTTCCTGTGGCAGCAGGATACAGCCCTTCAGGGAGCAAAGCTGTGTGCTCTGGCTCTGTTCATCTAAAGTACTACCCTGTCTTTTGCACTTTGTCATGTTGCTGTCCCTCGTTTTTTTTCCAAGCAGTTCTACATGTCACTGCTGTACAGAACTCTGAGAGGACCTGAGGTTCTGCTCTTTTTGTGCCTCTGCCCTCAGCAATCCCGTCCTCACAGCTTACTGCTAAAACCTCCCTTTTTGCTCACTTGAATTTCTGGGTTCAAGCAAGAGCAACACAAACTAGGTGTATAAAAAAAGGTAACATATAATTTGTTAACTGGTCCTTCTTTCCCTGCTTTCTTGAACATTTACTGCATCTTTAGCACATAGTCTTGCTCCAGAGACATCCCTGCAAGTGTTCAGTGTTCCCTTACTTACTTTGGGTAGTGCTTTCCTGCTTAAGCAATCAGGACCTTGTTTATAAAGAGGCAGAATTAATAGGCCATTTCTAGCTCTGTTAATGCTCACATTATGTATCTGTCACTCTAGAGGGGATAGTGTATTATCAGATAAGTACTCAGAGTGGATAGTGGCAGATTACAGTGTTTCCTAAACCCTCTCAGCAGATAAAAAAGATTATTAAATCTATTGCCAAAAACTGTAACTTTTCTACAGACAGAATCCTATTTGCCCAATTCCCAAGTGACAGTCTTGTATTTTCTATCTCTTCTAAAGGGAAGAGAGAGCAAAAAAGTAACTTGTGGTACAGATCCTGAGTTAGGGACTAGTAGCTTCTTCCTTTGGTACTAATTGATGCAAAGAAATTGTTAGAAAACAGTTAATGTTTTGCAGTAAAAACTGAATTCGGGGATGTTCAATAATGTCAATACTTTGAAACTTGAATGGTTGTTATCTAATGAACTCCTTGATTGAGACATAACAATTCAGTTGCTTAAAAGCCTTTACTTTCAGGGCTACCACCAGTAGCTACAGAATCCCACAAGCACCCCATAACTTGCACAGGTGCAAAACTGAAAGTCTGTTTGAGGGATTATATTCACCTGGTCAGAGCCAAAGTTGTAGTTTTTAATGTTATTTTCAGAAACAATCCCTTATGGGAAAAGTATGTAAATGTTTCATAAAATTATAGGGAAGTAGATGTGGAAGATGAAGAGTTCTCCTCGTCCATCCTGTCTCAAAGCAGGGTTGTACCTGTCTGTGTCAGCACAGCAAAGTCATTGAAAGTATTATTTGGTCTTCATTCCACCAAAGGACAGGGAGAACAGGAGATTTGTTTTTAATCTTTGTAGAAGCTTTTTAAAGACTTTTTTGTTCTTTCAGATTCTTCTTTGCTAGTCTAAATAACTCTAGTTCTTTTGGTCTTATCTTGTTTGTTAAGTAATTTAGCCTCTGAAAATTTTCATTGCCTTTACCTGAAGTATCTGTAGTTAATACACGTCATCGTTGAAACTGTGACCTGACCCCACTGACCACTGCAGGAGGTTAATTCATATGGCTGGCAAAGCCTTTTCCTGTCTTCTGGGCAAGTGTTTGTTTTCTTTGGAGCTGTGTGAATGTACAGACAGACTGGGGAATGAGAGGCTGGAGAGCAGTGCTGGGAAAGGGCCCTGGGGGTCCTGGTCAGTGGCCAGTTGGCCCCGAGTCAGCAGTGCCC